>CAKAOI010046830.1:70354-118493 GCA_916701655.1 Sebastiscus albofasciatus
ATGATTGATTTGCAACACTGCTCCCTCTCTCTTCGCGACGTTACTAAAACACCTTCAGTTCAGTATGAACCGCGTGAATGTCTGAATACGACAATGAGAATCGTAAAAACTAGCAGCCGTAAGAATCTCACTTACATTATCACACAAAGGTTTCAGAAACAATTAAGGACACTAGTCAATGAGTCACACAAATCCTGTATGAGGGTTTTTAGGCGGCGTCACGCAGACAGAATATGTTCCACAGAGACCGTATTGTCTCTTTGAAGATTGGAGACAGATTTATTGCAAAGGAGTATCAAAGCAGAAATCCTTTCAGAGATAAATACCTCTGTCTATTTTCTCCTCTATTTCTCTCTCTGAAAGATAAGGACCCAAGCTGATGATCCTGCCGTGCATTTCAGAAAGGCATGTTTTTTAAATCCCAGAATAGAGTTTGAATATTCCCAGTGGTTATCCAGACCAAAAGGCTCTTTCTCTTCTTCTCTTACTCCTTTTAATCATGCAAAGGTGTGGACACAGTTCAGAACCAGAATCTACTTTACGTTTGAAACTCACAAACCTTTTTTTAGCAAGGGCTTATCCAGGATTTGAAACCAGGACCTCTCACACCCAAAGCAAGACTCGTACCCCTATAGACCAACGAGCCGCATCATGTATAAGGAGTTTGACTTGCTGGCACTGGTGCTGAGATACATGCAACTGAAGCACAGGAGGACAAAATGAGACAGGACATCTTAAGAAAACTCAAGTTACAAACACCGGGCGTTAGAGTTCTCCATACCTATACAAACAAACATACTTTGAGCTAAAAATGCTAACATGATCACAATGAAAATGTTAATGACTTTTAGCAGGTAAGGTTTATACTTTACAGATTAATCATTTATTTATATATATAAGCAGAAGACAACAACATGCAATGGGTACAGTGCATTTTACGAAAAGTTAAAGCACTATAATTCGTGTAATATCCACAAAATAAATTTGTGTGTAATCCATGTAATGGTGAACCAGGAAGTATAAAGAGTGACATACAACATGTAGGGAGGAGGTTTGGGTGGATTCGTGGATCAAAAAACACCAGACCTTCACCCAGGAGACCGGTGTTCGTAACCCAGAAGTCAACATTGATTTATTTGTCACATAACATGTTTTAACCCAAACCACAATCTTTCCCTAAACCCAACTAAGTAGTTTTGTTGCCTAAACCCAACCAAGTCGTTTCCTATGAAGACGGAAGTTTATTTTGAAAAGACAGTATATATCAAAACAAGGCTGTCTTGTTGGAAACTCTGTTATCAATCACCTTATGTATGCTGGTCATTTTTAGTCCGTCTAGTGCTGGGTTGTAGCAATTACTGAAGGTGTGCTCACAGTACGGCAAAGACTATGACATTAAGTTTAATGTCAAACAGAGTAATGTGATGACAGTCAGAAGTAAAGAAGATAAGAAATAAGTTCTTCCTATGTTTCATTTGTGCGATATTCCTCTCATGACATGCAAGGAAATAAAATACCTTGGCCATTTTCTCACTGATGGTTGGAATAATGACAGAGATATCTATCGACAGTGCTGTAAACTATAATGCCCCGGCAAAGATGTTGTTTCGTAAGCTCAGTATGTGGTCTGTAAATCTGAAATGTTCATTATTTAGAGCTTACTGCACACCTTTGTATACATCTCATCTTTGGTGTAGCTACAAGAAAAGTAGTATGCGGAGGCTCATAGTGGCTTACAATGATGCAATGAGGTTGTTGCTTTGGGTTCCTGGATGGCATAGTGCCAGTCAGCTGTTTGTGTCCTCTGGTGTTTCTACGTGTGAGGCATTATTAAGACATTTGATGTATAATTTCATGTGTTGCTTGGATGAGTCAGAGAACAGCATCATACAGCCCGAGGAAAAGCTGCACTCAGTACTCATCCAGGCTCAGAAAATACTGGCGAGATAGCTTACATATGAACTGAATGATGAATTGCTGTGGTCTTATCTTGTATGTTTTGTTTTTCTTTTCTTTTCTTTTCTTTTCTTGGTATGGACCCTCGTCCTGCTGGACATTCGTAGGAAAATGCACGAAAAATGAGGAATAACTTTTCATAAGATATCATACCAGATATGTTGCTGCTAGCATGGCTTATGCATAGCTTCCAGTGTTATCTGTGGTGTTAACAATGATGTCAATGCAGTGAAATGTTTAGCACTGCTCACTGTGCTTACTACCAGATAACATGCATGGTATGAAGAAAGATGGATATGATTTACTATATTACAGTACATAAAACAGAATAAAAGATATATTCAGTTCAATCTAATGTCATTGTACAGTACTAATACAACTAAAAGATTAGTTACACTAGATACAGTGGACGTATTATAGTATATCTACAGGGTATGTCTGAGAGGTTTGGCAGCAGATAGTAGACAGTATTTTTGCTTTGTATGCTCAAAAAGCCTGACTGTGACAAATACTGATGCCAACAAAAGCCACAGGATGTTTTCCTATTCATGAAAAAAGCCGTTTTTTAGGGAAATTATTTTGTAAAAGGATCCGGGGGACTGAGTCAAGCTGCTTCATCAATCCTTAACACAATGCTGCTAATATTTTAACCTGCTTTTCTGGTGTTCAAAACGGTTCCTTGTGATCACAGCTGATATATTTTATGTTTTATGCGGTCCAACGTCCAGCGTCTAGGTTTGAATTTTGAAAAGCCGTCATGACTCAGCTCTGCATAAACAGGCGGAGAGCTATTTCGAACAGTCGTCTGTCAGCAGGGTAATGTGAATACAGCAGTAGAGATTTCTTTTCTTCTGCTGTATGGAAATAAGGCAGTGTTTTTTTTGCTTTATACCATTAAATTCTGAACAGCATTAAATAGTCATTTGCATTTTAAAGTGCCTTTTTGAAGAGTAAACAGAGAATTGCCAGTCTTGAATGAGTGTCGGCAGAATAATAAATCCTCTGTCTCATTGAGGTTTCCTGGGAAAGTCACAAGCACTGAGGAATGCTGGGGGTTCATAGTCATATTGTAAAGTATATACAGTTTAATATATAAGTCCATCTTTCTTATATCCATCATCATTACTGGCTTTTGGGGTTTAGTCGAGACAGCCTGTTTCTTCATGGTGTAATAATAATCTACTTTTTGTGGCTCCTTTTTTTTTTTCTCTATATAAGATGAAAATAAATCGACTCTCTCTATATATATATGTCTGGGTTCGGTGAACTTAGCAGTTTACAAAGTTACCAAATAACCCTTGAAGCGAGCAATTACCTACGCAATTTTCTAACAAGTGATTGCAATTACCTGCGTCTGCACTCCAAAGAGCAGAAGTCCCAGAATGATTCTGATTGTATCTGCTATTATTTGTAATCTCCAGCAATGATGGAGATGACTACACCATTTTAAATTATAGTCAATTTACAGTAAGTGCAGGTAATGTTTATTGTCATTATCACGTATGAGCACGTTACATGCATGTTGGCTTTTAGAAGTGATATTTTACGTGCATAAGGACGTCATTTGTAATAAGCATTATTCAGACAAACATGACTCTCTCTGATTATTGAAATTCACTATAAAGGACCTCTTTTCTCTAGCATTGCTCATTAATTAATGTCTCTGTGATTTATGTGTCATTGAAAAATGTGACTAAACACTTAACACAATCTATTCTTGACACTGCAGCAGCTTTTTCCTCCCACTTCTCCCTGCCCGTCGCAGTACAATATAAAAGTGTAGGGTTCTTCAGTGTAGTGATTAACAATTATTTATATGTTCTCCTGTAGATGAAAGCGTGTAACTGTCTGTCTTCATCCTCCGCTCTGCTTCAAAGCGTCAGGAAAACAAGCCATTTTCTGTCATTTTGTTCTGCACTTTGTCTCATGTACGCTGTAAATTTCAAACGACAGGGTGCCACATATATTCAGACATATATATATATATATATATATATATATATATATAAACGGTCGTTTTTTCCTCTCGAGTGGCTGCATCTCACTCAGCCTGCTGGAGCAGAGCTACACATAATAGTCATCTCTGCTCTCGTGACTGTCGGACAAAGCTCTGAAAGGTCGAGCAAAGACCGGAGGGCACTTCAAATAGATTAAAAGAGCTGCCTTGTTGTTCATGTATAAGCATAGAAAATAGTGTTGATGGAAAACACAGCTGATGTTTAAGTTCATCTTTCATTCACACCCACTGAGGGATCATTTTATCGCACACTGAGATCCATTTGATGCTTCACTGGATGTAATGGGCAACAGGCAGCTCCTCCAATCTCTGAGGGCACATGTGCAACATTCAGCACATCTACACTTCATCACACCGCTCATACTCCCTGGGATATTATACCTTAATCTCACTGAGGCAGTTTCCAGTTTCTCCAATGCAAAAATGACAATTATTTTCACTTTAATTCACTTTTACTTGCTGGAAATTATAATTGTAAATGTACTCATATCCACCTACTAGCTTCAAGGAGCTTTCAACCACATCTTTTTTGTGATTAAAGTGATTAAACAAACCCACCAAGCAGGTGTAACAAGAAATATCATATAGATACCAACACATTATACTGTATGTCCTCTAACAGTATAGTGGTCACCCGTTCTTCCAACCTCCTTCACTACATTTCAAAATAAAACAAAATAAATAAAATAAAAATATATTATATAATAAATAAATAATTAAATAAATGCAAACAATACAGGAAAACAGAGAAAATATTGTTACAGTATGACATGCCTTTATCAACAGATGGAGTTAAATTATTATATGATATATTATACAATCACGTTGTTATAAATGTAAATTGGCAACAATAAGGTACAAAATCGTTAGTAGTTTCTAACGAGTGAGGAACGAATCAGGAACGTTCTGATAATTGATTAATCGTTAACTGTATAGTAGATAGTGATGAGTTACTGGAGAACAGAGTGGGACATACTATATTAATGAATCATTAGGTATTGATTTGTTCATAAATATAATTTTCTTCCAGAGTCGTTTCTTATTAATTCTGAATCAGTGTTCTACAACTAGCGAGGACTTTCTTGCTGGACATTTATCATAGTAAATTAGTTCATCCACAATCATTTACTAGCTTTTGGGTATTTCAACCGTATCACACTGTTCTCATCGGTTGATGGAGTTAATTAAAAGCATATTCACTTCAGAGCATTTCTATTGCCCGGCTCTCAACATGCGTATATACTGTATTATGTAGGGCTGTCAATCGATTAAAATGTTTAAACGTGATTAATCGCAAATGAACCACATTTTTTATCTGTTCAAAATGTAGCTTAAAGGGAGATTTGTCATGTATGTAATACTCCTATCAACATGGGAGAGGACAAATATGCTTGCTTTATGCAAATGTATGTATATATTTACTATTGGAAATCAATCAACAACACAAAACAATGACAAATATTATCCAGAAATCCTCACAGGTACTGCATTTAGCATAACAAATATGCTCAAATCATAACATGGCAAACTGCAGCCCAACAGGCAACAACAGCTGTCAGTGTGTCAGTGTGCTGACTTGACTATGACTTGCCCCAAACTGCATGTAATTATCATAAAGTGGGCATGTCTGTAAAGGGGAGACTTGTGGGTACACAGAGAACCCAGTTTCATTCACATATCTTGAGGTCAGAGGTCAAGGGACCCCTTTGAAAATGGCCACGTCAGTGTTTCCTCACCAAAATTTTGGAGTTTGGAGCGTTTTTTAGCCTCCTTCGAAGAGCTACTATGACATTGTTGCTACCAATGGATTCCTTAGATTTTCTAGGTTCATATGATACCGGTATCTTCACTGTAGCTTTAAAACTGAGCCCACTACAACCTCTGAAAGATCGATTACGTTAACACATTAAAGAAATTAGTGTCATTAAAACAAATTTGCTTTAATGCGTCATTATCGCGTTAACTTTGACAGCCCTAATATGATGTAAAGTAATGCTTCATACCATGTGATCTACTGTGTAGTTTAAGGAAGTAAAAGCATTTATTCCTCAGCAATGTCTTCTAGTAGATCAGCTTGTTCTACCGACTGTCAGTCACAGCTCAACATCACGACAAGAGTCAAATTCACCACCCGGCAATATAAATGACACCTCGTGTGATTATCTGCTTCTGTTCTGGCAGTTTCCTTTTCAGCTTTCACATTGCTCTAATTGTACTGTATTATTACACTGTCATGGTAAAGCTGTTTCCCCCTGTTGATGCAGATACCGACTCCCTTAAGCTATAATCATTTCATAAATAAAACCAAACTAACAGCGGTGAAGCCACTGCTAGTTCAGATGAGGAGGATGAACTCATTAACATGGTTAAGCACTGCAACACTACTCTCCAAGGCACTGCTCTCTGGTATTAATTAGGTCACAGCTAAGCTGACAAGCTCTGCTGAAAGTGAGTTAGTTTATTTCTCTCTATAATGATGTGAGGGCAGAGGAGTGATGGTTCGACTCTGTGTGTAATCCTCTGCTCTTTGATTTGCTGTACTTTGAATATGAGGGTTATCAGTAATGAATTCAAATCCCATCTTCTTGTTGTTGAATTTCTAAAGTTTAGTTACTCAGATTCAGATCTCTGCATGATCACCTGTCACCAGGTTGCTATGGAGACGGTTGTAGATTTGTCACTGGAGGTGGGACCGGGTTTTAATGTTAGCGTCAACATGTCACATGTGAAATTGATCTAAGAAGAAACACTTTGAACCACAGAGGCGATTCTATTTAACAATTTCAATATCGCATTTCTTTAAATTGCTGCGCTCGTGTGACTTAAAACGTGTCATTTCCAGCAGGACAAACAGGTTGTGGATGTGTGGGAATATGCACCCAAAGCCCATGAAGTATTCATGTAACCCGTTTCCCTCTGTCAAATGTCTCACCAGAGACACAGTATCAGCCTCATTGCCTTCCCTGGGCCCCATCAATAGAGTGAAATTAATACCACCTTAAGTATCTTTAGGGCAATCTTTCTTTTTCAGAGTCAATGAGATTACATGTATCTCTATTGACTTGGTGTTATACAGTATGTAAGCGATCTATTTTAATAGGATTAAGGCATGTTATGTATGAGTAGCGGGACTCTTAATGTGTGAGCAGCAGTGTGTCCACTGAGTTTTAACGTCTGAACCTTTGGCTCAGGAGCTAATGTTGTCTACTCACGATTACCTGAGCCTTCGCGAGCTGTACGGCCGCGCCAGACAGCCAATCGAATCATACAGCACTAATTAACTTTCAAGACTATGCAGACTCATTACAAATGCTGTTTCCCTTCATCATATCTCTTCTGCTCTGTTTCAGCAATCAGTCTCTGGAAGATTGAAAACCAAATTGAGTTTGTGCGTAATGCACCTCAGCCGCTGGCGAATGCTAATTTTGCTGTCAGCGAGTAAAACAACAGAGTGAAAAAACTCTACCTGTGCATGAGACTGTGCAGCAGCACTGATACGAATATGCTTTTTCATTAATATAAACAGTAGTGCTCCAACCCTGCTTTGATATACTTATCAGATCACTGCTACTTTCAGAATTTAATACTTTTATACATTTTAAACTCCATGAAATTGTGCTCATATACTTAATTTACAACAGCAAATATGTTTTAAGAGAAATGTAACACAGCCTCAATTTCGTTTTTTATTGACATAATGAGAATGAGAAAAGTTTTCCATCAACGTACTTGCAAAAGTCTCAAATGGCAACAATTTCTTTTCCCTACAATATCCACCCGTATCAATACACCATGATTCATATTTTCATAGTTATGTTTAGGCACTTACAGGACTTGAATTGTTGTATTGGTTAATAATATAAGAACAGTGTTTATTGTTTTTCTTTCCTAACCACACGACTAAAGCTGCGATTGCTTCCTTCTTTAAGCTTACTAAAAGACACAAAAGCCAAATAAACAATCATGATGTGACAACTCTGTAGCACATAGGTGGCTGCTGAGCTATAAAGGCCCAGACACACCAAACCGACATCGGAGAACTAGCGGTGACGAAAGCCGCCTGTTGCGTTGCCTCACGTCGCCTGTGTCTTGGCCTAAAGGTTGCACTCGGACAAACCTCAAAGACAACAGCCAACGGCCAACTACAACGTACGGTCTGCGTCTACGTGAGATGAAATAACTCTCCATATCGGCAGGCGGCCGTAGTCTGTATTCTTCATTCAAAAAGGTAAACCGGAAGACCGATGACAGCGGATATATACAAGCCATTGTTAAGATACGTAAATGAAATAAAGTGCTGTTTGTTGTTTTCACACCACTCTCACTCAGCTTCATTCCAGATGGCCATGTCGTTGTGAAAATACGCCAGCCAACAATTACGTTTCCTAATTAAATAACTAATTTGTCAAAATGAATTAAAGGTGACATATCATGAAAAACTCCCTTTTTCAGTGCTTGTGCTCACACATTTAGGTATAGAGTGTCTACCAACATGTGATTCAACAAGCCATTCAGATTTGGCTCCCCTTCCAGCCGATTAGACTGTTGTCAGGTTTCATGCAGTTTTAAGTGTTAGAACATGTTGCTTTTAAGTTTCACTTTCACTTTTACAACATAGAAGGCCCCTATTGACCCCCATCTATGGTGCTTATAGCGACTGATAACACCTATTTAATGGCCTGATAACGGTCGAATAGGGTGCCCCTTCCTATGTTACATGCAGGCTCATTACAATACACCACCCTCGGCTTGAGAACTACCTTTGCAGAGGTGCACCATATTTTTTTCTCGCAAGCCAATCAGAGCAGACTGGGCTTTTTCAGGAGGGGGTCTTAAAGAGACAGGCGCTAAAATGGAGCGTTTCAGACAGAGGATGAATACAGGTATATTCAGACAGACAGGATGAGAGAAATAATGTGTGTTTTGAACATTAAAGCATGTAAACATGTTGTAGTAGAAACTCAAAATACAAGTATGAACCTGAAAATAAGCATGATATATCCCCTTTAAAAGAATCAAAAAGTCCTTTCTAGGGCACAGAGTTGCTGAAATCCAGTGCGCATTCATCTGTAGAGATGCAGAGCCTTGTGATCTTCTCCAGTAAAAGCTGGTTTTATGTCCTGGCAGAGCTGCAGGACGGTGTGACTGAGCGTCCTGACCGCCGGTCAAGTAGCCGAGTCTGATGACTTAATTAAGGTCACAGGCTGAGAGCACAGTTTGCCCGTCCTCTGCCTCATTAACATACCCCTTTGTTCAATATGCTGATGAGAGGCAGTGATTTACAGTTAATCAGCTTCACAGCGCTACACCTCTGATTATGCCAAAGTGTATTGAAATAGGCTCCTTTGAGATTTAATTTAATTGGATATTTTGTTTTGTGATGCCTTAAAGCTTTTATGTGACTTATTTGCCCAAAACATCATCATCTATAACGTTTCACGCAGACGCTCTCATAAACAGCTTGCACTCTCCATCGCTGGTGCGTTGAGCTCATTTACCCAGCACTGAGAGAAAGGTGATAGCTGACAGTGTGAAGTAATCTGCTCTATTGATCATGCTGTCAGAGAGTGACTTCACTAACTGGGAAAGCAAACACAGCGAACATTAACCCTTTACTCTGTGGCACAGGAGACAGACAAAGGTTATACCGACGATGCAGACACATTAGAGTGTTTTAAACATTAAATATGCTTTCATAACATCACACTTCCCTCTCTCCCGGTGTGAATTTGGGTTGGTCCTGCAGCGTGCTTTTACCTGTAAGGAGAGGAGTGTGCTGCGGGGATCGTTTACTGACACTGGCGTCTACGGTTTTGGAGATCAGAGGGTGGATCCCGAGGGGGTGTTGATGCAGACTTGCGCTTTGGTTTTGAGGATCTGTATTACGTTGCTCCGTCAAGCCCCTCTTCCATCAAGTTCAGGGAAACGGAGCCCGTTGTTACCCATAAGCCCATGTGTCATTGAATATTTATCATGTATCTGATTTGAGGGGGAGAGATTCCTGAGATGTGGCAGCCCCCCCTGAGGCCTGCAACTCAACACCCTGTAATAGAAGCCCTAAAATGTGGCTGTCATTTTCTGCCTCTGGGACATGGTTAATTAATTACATGTTGGCCTCTACACTTAACTCTCTGAGCAAACCTCTCCACGCTATTTCACATTTGTTCCAACTCTGCCAGTATGGTACAGTGTAATACTGGATGTATTCATCTGAGAGAATAGGAAATGAAGCCCGAATCCTGAGACGACAAGGAACACTTCCTTTGACTGTCAACCAGCGTACTGTATCTATCTCTGTGGCATTATTAATGCAAACAAATCAGTCAGATGATGGAGAATTCACAACGCAAATATTGAAGCCTGTGGAAATGTTTTGTGATTGCAGAGATCATTAGAAACCGGGACAGTAAAGATACACATTGTTACATAGCAAAAAGTAATGCAATAGATGTAATATAGCAATCTAGCTTGAGCTATATTGTAAATGCTGTCCCTTGTTAAGCTTTTAAATTCAGGTTAAAACAAAACAAACAAATGGATAAATCAGATTTAGCGTAGTCTACAGCCATACTAGCAGCTCTGTGAGGCTGTACTTAGGCTCCAGGTCCATTAAAAAAACATACAACACAAACAACAATACATAAAAATAGAAACTGCCACTTTTTATAATGTTTATAGTTATAGTTATATAGATTTATAATGTATCTTACAGTTGACCATGTTCACCAGTTTAGTTTATCGTGTTAGCATGCTAACATTTGCTAATTAACTCAAAGTATTGTTGAGGTTGATGGGAAAGTTATTTATGCAGATATTTGCTCATAAACAAAAGTATTGGACTAATTAAAATTTAGATCAATGTTAGATCAATTTAGAAAATGTCAACCTCATGGTGGCTCTAGGGTAGAACATGAAAGTCATCAGGATTCATCATCTGGGAACCATGAATGTCCCTACAAAATGCAGGGCTCAACAATGAGGAAAATTAATATGACACATCAGGCCAGTAAATCTAGCAACTCACTTGCCCGATTGTGCCGTGGTGAAAAAGAATTAAACACATTGTTTTTTTCCGGAGTTGATGATGGAAGTAGTTATGGAGTGAGCCATTTTGCTTCCTTCTCAATAAATAAACATGAAGATTCAACATGACAAATAACTTTAGTCTTTGTCGTTATTTGCTAACCGTTAATAAACAAAATTTGAAACCATCTTGCGATGGCATCACACCAGCTGCAATGCCAAATTGGGCCAGGGGTGTAAAGTGGGGGGGAGCCCCACTTCCTACCCCCCTAATTTCGGTGCCCTTGCTCCAACCACACCCATCTTCAAACTCTGCCTTCATTTTGATCCCAACAACACACCTGTAAAGTTTCATGCATTGTGCACGGTTGTGACGGTACCGCAGTGACAACATATAAACACCTGTGGCTGGTAACAATTTGTATAGGGGGGGAAAGTAAAAATTGACTTCAGGAGAGTACATTTCTGCCGTCAGTCAAGTGAAAAAAACATTAACCCTGAAATGCGCTTGCTGGCAGCGCTGGATGAAAAGTCAGGGGTCATCAAGGTCATCAGGATTCATCCTCTGGGGACCATAAAAGTCTGAACAAAATTTCACGGCAATTGATTTAAGAGTTGTTCAGACATCAGTCTGGACCAAAGTGGTCAACGGACCAATCAACATTGCCTTCCATAGAGTTACACCACTAGCTAAAAACAACAGAACAGATAAAACAGACTGTGATCATGTCCATATGTGTGTAGTTATTGACTGCAGTAACATATATGAGCAAGTGTGTGTATGAGCATATATATGTATACCGTAGGTGTACAAGTAGATCTATTGAAACTCATTAAATGTTAACATCTCAGTTGTAGTTTAAGCCACTCCATTAAAACAAAAGCAAACACATGTCTCTGGTGTGTTATATGTACAACCATCAACAACAAATGTTGATCTGATCCACTGCAGTAAACTCAAACTGAATACTAGAGATTATTTGTTCAGCGTGTTATTTTCAGTTATTCACAGCAGGACTCTGAGACAGACACTAAATGACACAGTGTGTGTAGCGTGCTGACCTCACACTGCCTGTGTTTGATGTACTTTCACTCCTGTGCATTTTCGACTAGAGCTGCGCCGGTGTGGAGGAGATCGATTTTCTGCAACAGGAACATTAGTGATTCTCGAGCCAAGGGTATTAAACTCAAATCATTGTGTTCTATTGTTTGGCATGTCTTATTGATTATCTCCTGGGTTTCACTGGCGAGAGTGAAATATTGTAGCCTCAACACTCTTGCACACAAAGAATTGGATCCATTTGAAAACAAATAACTTGTGCAAAGTGATACAAAATATCTGTTTGGATTTAATCTTTTCATTTGTGTTGGTAAATAGACCTGAAACAGCGTGTAACACCTAGGTCACTATATACACTGCTATAGAGTGCATTAAATGGAAATGTAGTGGTCCCATGTGTTGCTGCCCTGCGGCTGCCCTGTGGTCAGATTTACAGTGGGAGGGACACACTGACAGCAGCACCACTGCAACATGTTAATACAGCAACGTTTTGCAGTCAGACGACGACAGCACAAGAGAAAAAAACTGTTCAATTATTGATCCGCTGGCTCAAATCCCTCATTATTTCATAGTACCTGTTAGGGGGGGCAGTCCCTGAGGACGCGACAGCGGAGTCTTCACAGTAGACCGGCTCACAGTAGACGCGTCGTGCATGATAACAATGATGAAACCCCTGTTCAGCCGAAATCAATATTCTGATCCATGAGTCACTCTTTCTGTTCTCTCTCTTGAATTAGACACAGCAGGTAGGGAGAGAAAATGTCCTTTTCTGAGATGCAATCGGTCTCACAGAGATTTTTCAAAATATCGTGTCATTGCGTCATCTTGGTGAAAGTGATGAAACTGACCTTTACTCTGAAATGCACTTTTGAAGAAAACACATTTTAAATCGTGTCACATCCTTAAAAATACTCTTATTTGTCTAATTATCTATGTTATACCGTCTAATTATGCAGATTTTATTGCAGGAAACTGTCGTTTTGTCTATTGTTACTGCTACGCTCATTACCGATTCATTGTTTTTAATGAATTTTAAATGTGAACCAGTCAATACTCTGAATCATCTGGGAGAAAAGATAAGTACGAAAGCTCCGTCACCTATTGTAGCACAAACAAAGCAAAAAAAACACATTATTTGACACAAAAAGTTAAAACAATATATATTATGTACAGATTGGTGGGTTTTTCTCATCTCCATTCATCTACTTTGTTTTTCTATCAGTGTGACATTAACTGTATAGGCGTCATTGAATGTGTCACTCAGAGACATTGTTTCCGTGACTGATGCATTTGGAGTCAAAACGAAGCATGAATTCATTACCCTGGGCGCTTATATTACAGCGCAAACAACACATATATCCGACAGTCTACACTGAATCGCCTCGTGTATAGTTGTGAGCCAGGGGAATGTGGTGCGGAAAATATGGTTATTTGCCCTCAATTCAAATGCATCACTAAGCCTTGTTTTGTTTATGCCCGTTGAATTCTGCATTGAGGACTGAAACCTACCATTATCCTCCGTTCCCTAGCTGAGTTATTCATCTGGGTCTCCTGTCGTGTCTCCTAAATAAAAAGCACACAGCTTCTCGCCAACCTCCCACTCCTCAAGCACCGCAGGGTGTCTCACAAAGCTAATGGTCACACCGGGGCCTGTCAGCCCTCTCCAAAGCCCATCCTTTGTACGCGCTCCGCTCCAGTCTCGCCCCTGCTGCCCTGCACCTCACTACAAATGTCAAAGAATATTGATTTGGCTCAGAGTGACAAAGTCTTCACTAAGATAGCTGCCTTTGTACTACCGCAATAAAGAAAAAGACCTGACCTTCATGCATGCTACAGCTAGACACTATCAATATTTCATCTCAAAGTGTAAGTCTTCGGCTGAATGTCTTTTAGGAATGATATCAGGAAAGCGCATCCAACCACCAGCTGAAACGCCACGGTGGTACAGTAATTACAAAAACGCTGCCAGGTTGTGAGCAAGCCTCATAAATGCTGCTCCTCTGATGAACACGCGGCCTCTTTTAGAAACAAGCTTCGGAAGCATCACAAATATTCCTATGGGCATTTTGGCTTCTTAGCGCGGCTGATACAAACAGTCAGGGAAGCAGAAGACTTCATCTAAATTTCTGACTGATATCAGCTTCAAACGTACATCAGAGGAGCGCCACAGACAAACCAAACAGAGGAGGAGCAAAGAAAAGAAGCGGACAACAAGTGGGTGTCGGCATTTGAAAAAGCACAAATTTACAACTTTCACTAAGATCCTTGGCATATTTCAGCGTCAAACTGACGGACATAGAGCTGTGATCTCAGAAATGACTTCGTGTCAGGGATACAAAAATGCCACACAACGCCCGATAAACTGCCCCATTATTTGTCAGCACAAAACAAAAGAATGACATTTATCAGAAATGTAATGACTGCGAATTGTTGCGCTGAAGCGATGTGGCACGATGCCCAGTTTCTTAAGTCTTGCATGGCTGATATCTAATTGTTTCTGCAGAAAACTCATTAGGAGTCAGTTGACTGGAAATTCTCGCAGGAGAATCACTGCAGTCATCTGATAACATCCACGGTCCCTTTCAGGGGAGTTTATTCGAAATCCTCTTACAGAGAAAGAGAGAACAAAAAGCCTCTGATTTCCCCAAGGTGTAATGATATTAGTACACCTGATTATATCGTAGGAAGTCACATACAAAATAGACTCAATGTACACTATATAATGCTTGATAGCAGCGTTGTGTGTTCTGTGACATCTTGGTGACTTTCCTCTAAACACAGAGTAATAAATCTGCAGACAATGACTGATTCTCAGATAAATCATGTCGGTAAGTGAGTGTGTGGATAATAAAAAAATCACATATACCTTAAATGATAGTTTAAATTTAGGAAAATCGGACTCTTTTTAACTCTCTGATGAACATGAAGCTGTATTTAAATGCATCATCAGGTTTTCCTGCAGTCATCAGTCTGAGTTCAGAGGCAGTTTGCCCTCTGCCTGTACTTGTACACGTCCTGGTCCCTCTCCTCTTGCCCTGCTAGCTCAGGGGAGCACTTCTCTGTAACGCTAGATGCATCCGTTGCATCTTCATCCCTCATTATTTTACCCCTCAAAGACCTTTGCTGGAAACAGGAGATGCTGCAATCTGAAGGAAAGGTTTAACTCTTTGTTGTGTCACACTGTGAGCTGTGTTGTTTAATTTTCTGTCTAGACGTGCTCCGATAAACTCGCCTGATGCTCGACTAATGAAATGCACTCAAACTCTTTAAATGGGGAAAAGAGATTTTGTTGTTGAATAGGAAAATGTAAAAATAAATACAAGCATCTCTGCAGAGGTGCTAAGATGCTCGGAGAGACATGATGTTTATTTTTTTGGCAATTACATGGTGGTTGTTAAACCTGCAGCTAAAATATATTTGGCATCATTGTGCAAAAATAATAAACTTTCAGCATATTGTAATTCAAGTGTTCAAGTGTGTGAGAGAGCATTCCCATTGGCTATTCAACGGAGGCAGTTTGTGACCTGGCCGCCATGTTGAGATCAGTTGAGGAAATATCAAGCACCGCCAACCAGCCGGAGCAAACTTTCTCATTTTACAGCTAAACAGTACACTACAAGATGTTTCTGAAAACATTTGAGAAGAGAAATAGGCATTACAGTAACAGAATATCGATTCATATTTGATCAGCGCTGCCTAGTTTGACCGTTTGATCGGAGTTCACGAGTGATTGACAGCTGCTCAGAGACGGCAAGGCTTCAGCTCGGCTCTGATTGGTTGTTTTCCTCCGGTCTGTGAAATCTTGCAGATGCCATCAGGAGCACTGGAGGACACAGAGGAACATGATTATTATTATTATTATTATGATTATTTTCTGTCTCATGCACTACTGTCAGGATATAGTGATTTTTAATTATATAATTATTATTTAATATTTATTATTATTATTAAATTCTTTATTTAATTTGCTCCAATTCTACCTACTGCAGCTTTAAAGAGTAAAAAGAAGAAAAAAAAATCCTCTTTAAGCTTAAAAACGACTGCAGACGCAGTAGGATTAGCCTTGCTTACATCTGATTAAATAAATCAGTCTGATTGCAGCACTAACAGCTAAAACTCAATTGCCCGGCTGATGGTTTCTCTCTGTACTTACTGCCTGATCTGTTCCACTTCTCAAAGAGTCAGCCCGGTCTGTCCCCGGAGGCTTTCACCCTGCTATATAATGATTGATTGCCATTTCTATTTCATTTAGGAGCCAGGCTACAGAACAGGTAAATGAATTGTGGGTGCATCTATTCCATGAGTGGGGTGTTGAATGCGGCATATAAATTATCACAGTTTGACTGACATTTAATACCCCGGCGTTATTTTAACTGACAGACAACAATTATTAGTGTGTCGCTCCCCGAACAGCTGGGCTCAGTTTGATTCTGTCACGGATGACAACCAAACGTACTTGATAAACAAGGAAATAGAGATGGATGTCTAATTCTTGTAAAATAATTATTACTTTGTCATTTTTTCTTATAGTTTTTTTTCCTATTTCAGGTGTATTAAGGCCCGGTGAGAAAATGAAATTAATGCATCAAGAACGGTGTCTTCGGTGCCACTCAGGAAAAAATGTCCCATGACAATCTATTAAAAACACCAGAAACATTTTTTACTTGCAGCATGACGGTCGAGCTGCATAATATTATAAAGAGAAACCGGAGAGCGATTCACCACTATTGGCTTGTTGCAGGATTTCAAGTCATTCCAGGTGGAATGCCAAAGATATCCATCAAATGATTATATTGTGAGGTAAAATCAATAGCGTGTTAAATAAATGATGTTGTTAAGTCAAAGGGGGCATTAAATAAATGGTATTCAGTGTGAATCAGTTCTAATCTGATCTGACGTGGGGCTGCTGTTGCTCTAAACTGATCCTGAGCCCTTTAATTGCACCTGATAGGAATATGGGAAATGCACATATTTCTACAAAACACTCAATCAATCATGAGGTTTCTTTGTGGAATTAAAAGCAAAATGAAGTGCTTTGACATGCTAATGAGACAGGGACACTGATTATCGACTGACGTGCTGTTGTAAAGATAAATATAAATATACTAGTGGGTAAAAAATCTGCTGTGAAGTTGCTGTTTGGTGTCACTCTCTTGTGTAAAAAGAAACTTGGGAGGAAGTCAGTGAGGAAATAAAAACTGCAGTCATCCTTAATTGTCAGAGTTTGTTGTGCTGAGTGATCAATCTGTAGTTGAAGTTGGAGGTTGGTAATGGAGTTGGCCAACTGACTTTAAGACTAACTCTCTGCGGCCTGATTCGCATATTGATGAGCAGCTGCTGCACAGACTGTAGAGTTACTTACCTCACTGCAGCCCAGCTTCGCTCAATTATCTTGCTTGTATAAGATCTATATATTTAAGTTTGTTTGTTATCTGTGTTAGCTGCAGGTCTGTTGTTGTATCCGTATGTACATTTGTTCTCTGTGTTTAAAGATGGACTCCATCTGCGTTCTAGAGTCTGGTGGCTTTGAAGAGAGCGATATAACAATTTCAGTTCCCCTGTCTGACGGTAAGGTAAAGTGGCTGTTGATAGGAGCAGCAGAAAAACATATTTTAGCCACCTAAAAAAATCAATATCAGTTTAAGTATACGCTATATTTAGAATGTTTTCTGCTCTTTACCTCGTCGTCAGACAGCCCTTTCCAACGGGGAACTGAAGCCATTATATCCCTGTCTTCAAAGCCACCAGACTCCATCCACAAAAACAGTTATTTTAACTCGCAGAACACAGGAGTTGCTGGTCTACCGCTGAATCGATTGATTAGTTTGTTTATGTTATTGTGTGACTTTCAGATCCCAACTAACACGGCGTCCACAGCAGTACATTGCTTAGCTTCCGTGCCGGTGTTGCTGTAATGTTACTCCTGTCTGCTTCTCAAAACTGGGAGCATGCCGATCGCCAATTAAGTCACTATTGGTAATACACTGACTATGGATAAGGATATATCTATATATATATAACGTCATCATGCAGAAACCTACGTCAGGTCACGTGGGAAAAGGTTTTTAGAAGGGATTGGGAAAATAGTATTTTGACGCTAAAACATACATACTTTCAGTAAAATTGTATCTTTTTTTGAAAAGTTGAATGGATTTGAATACATAAGGAACACCACTAGGAAGCTACAGAACGATATAACTAAAGAAGTGATGGTCAGAAATATCAATGGTGTTGTACATGTCATCCACTTAAACAGTGGATGTGCTTTTAGACAACAATGGAGGTTTATGGCACAGAGGAATAAGCTGTTACTTGTTAGGATGAATTCATTGTTGGTGTTTTTGTAGAATTTGTCTGCATTAAGAAAGCCAAACTCTTTTAAACATGCAACGTATTTATATAACGTCGACTCCTGTCTCAGGACTGACAGCAAATCAGTTTCCTGAATTTTGGACTCCTCCAATTCTTCATTCTTTCAAAGGTCAGTGCTGTCAAGACAGTTTGCAATCGGATAACAACACAAATTAGCATGTCATGTTCACCCCAGTTGAATTATACACAAAAGCTCTGCACGGATTTACCTCGACTCTGCCAGCGAATCCCACGTATTGAATTACAATAAATTGGTTTTGTTCTGTAAATGCTGGTGTGACTGCATAGGTCCTAATTGGAGTAGCAGAAAAGGAATATTAAATCTCTATGAAGATAGCAATCAAGACAAAAAACACAAACATTTTGCTTCGGATCAACATAAAGTGCCATCCATGTCACATTTACATACTCCGCATTATGCAGAGCGCTGATTAGCTCGATGTCAGGGGAATAAAGAAGCAGTAGCTGCAGGAAACAGGTGGTTCTCGCTTTCAGACCAAATGAGAATACTTTGGTCGTCTGCCCTGGACTGAGCTAAAGTTGGCGGTTTGGATCGCTCTGGTTGGCTTCTGGGCTTAGTTCCGCTAGGCGCCGGGTCAGTGTACCAGAGTGCCGTAATTACATTTGGCTCCCACTCCCACAACAGGATTAGGTGATTTGTGGCCAACAGGCCTTTATAATTGCCCCTGATTAGCAGTTGCCAGTGCAGTGTAGAGAAAGGTCAGTTGGTCCGCCGTTCAGACACCCTTTTGGCCCGTAATCCCTCAACACCCCGCCGTCTGTGTCGTCCCCTCCCCCGCTCCACACCTCTGAGCACGATCTGGATCATCACTTTTGTCTGTTATTGTCTGAATCCTAATTGTTACTCTTTTCCCTTCTCTGTTCAGTGGATAGAAAACAGAAAACAAAGAACTACCGCTGCTTATGTCGAAGCATTGCCTCCATGTATGTGGTCTGTGTTTCTCTCCTCAGAGAGAGTCGCTCATTATCTTTGGCTGAAAAATACGTGACCTTGTTTGGTAGCTAAAAGAAAATAGACATAGCAATGATGCATTGTTTGAAAGCAATTGCTTCTTTCCTCTTTCTCATTTTCGCCTCTCGTTAAGCTTCGTAAGGGCTTTGAAAAATTCCCTCAAGCCTCCTCAGTGTTTTTTTTCCCGTAATGGAGGGATTCTTCACCATTTTTTTTTTTTTTTCAATTCCAGCTTTTGTTTGCTGCTGAAAAGGAGCTGCTTGTACAGAAATAATTAGCTGTATTATGTGTAGAGATATATGCATCTCCCTTCTGAGGTGAAAATCCTCCTATTCATCTTAATTCCTGAAAGTCCAGCATATCTCTAGACGTAAGCTCGTTGGCTTTACTACACAGAGGGCGAATTCAGCCAGAGATAATTTGCTATAATTTCACAGGCTTTGTTCAAAACATTTTGCATATGTACATATGTATATCTGCATATTCGGCTGAACATCATGGAAGTACAGATACTGGGAGATAAATATACTAAATGTGAACATTGCGTATGTATGTATATGTTTCTGTCTCTTTGTTCTTCCATCTGTGTGTTTTATATTAACTTAATGCATATTATATATTTATACCCCATTAAACCTACAAAGATTCTGAAAAAAGTGATTTAGATATATTTGTCTACACACATACTTGTCTTTAGGAGGAAGATACAAGCACAAATTGGATTACAAATTGATGCCATACTGATCTTATCTATTTTCATATAATCAGTAACTTTCTTGCTATGTCAGGCCGACTGCAAAGGACATGCCCCAGTTCTCCACCAACCTCAGTCAGTTTTAACACCTCAAGACCAAGTGTTGCGATCAGGAGAACTTGGAAACTAGTTGGCAAGTGAGCAGAAAAGTCCAAAGGGATGACTTGAAGTAATGAATAAATTTAAAAATAATCAATAATAAATAATTAAAATGCCCAGCTTCTTCTGGGGCTGTGTTTGCCAGAATCTGGCAGATCATGATACAAAGGTAACGATTTTGCAATATATTGTGATAATGTAAGCGAGATGATTTATTGCAATTTTTTAAATCTAATTTTAGGAAAACTGTATTTTAAAATGAACACACCACCATATGCATAAAATCAGAGTTTAAAAAAAGTTTACTTTTTAATGCAATCAGAACAGTGGGATCTGCATTTATGACAGTCCTTGTAACATCCAACATCACAGCACTACTGTGAGAGGGCACATACACTGAAAGGGTGCATCTCTTTGCAAATGAAATAAAGAGAGTTAATATTTGCATGTAAACTATTAATTACAAATCAATACAGTGTTTTTGAGAATCAATACAGTATCACTAAACATAATATTGCGATACTCAATATGTTTCTTACACCCCTAGCTTCTACTACTCCACTAGTACGAATGCAAACTTGATCAAACCTAAACATTTCAATTTCATACAATCACTTTGTCTTGTATAAATTCACATGAGCATCATCCTCATTCATGAAGGCTATCCCGTCTATCAGCGGGCTGAGACAACATCTGATCGGGCTATGAGAGAACGTTAGACAAAAAAAGGTTTGTTTGTATTTTCCTCTTAACTTCTTTTTTTGCAGCGTAGCCAAAGACATTTTGGAAAGTGCCCTCTACTCTCACTGAGGCTGGACTGATATATTTACAGCCACAACACAAAGCCTTTTGACTTGACTTTGATGACTACTTTGTCCCCTGTAAAACCACTTTGGCTGCCCCTGGATGGAGGACTCTGAGCGGGGGCTTATACAAGATTTATGTGAGAAATGCAGCTTTAAAAAGTGTCAGCGGAGTATCACAACATGTGTGTTATTGTTCATTGTTGGGTGCAGCCAGCCCACCTCCTGAGGTCCTTGGCTTTTCAGATAAAGGATAATGTGAATGACCCAGTGTGACTGTTTGTTCTCCAATTTGTTCTGCAGTTTCTCCGGATCCTGAGAGGTGCCTTTGGCTTGAAGCAGCCTCTCCTCTGAAGCTGACTGCATTGCTTAACTGGGTGAGAAATGAAGATTTATCTGCACATCTGTGAGGCGCTCTGGCTTCTCAGTCACACAGGGTGTCTGAGCTTTCTCGCTGCACACAGTCGACAGCACGCCGACTGAAGAGAAATTACGCATTTTAAGTTTTTGTTCAAGCGCAAATTCATTTGTATAAAGATTCTTTTATGCATCAATCCTCCTAGCTTTTCAGTGTTACACACAGTCGCAGTATAAAATAGTGACTCAACTTATTCTGTGCTTATTTGGACTATTTTATTTATTCAGGCTCAAGCCCCACATATCGCCCAAACTGCCACTCCACCTTCATTTCCTGCCAGGCCCCAGCGCGGGCTCTCCCTCATCTGACCTCTCACACAGTGAACCCCATGAATGGACAATAGTGCCCTTCAGTGGGGCCCCATGACCATAGCAAAGCCTGCAGCTGGAGCACATAGCGAGGCTGCCCTGGCCCGAGGGCACGCTAACAGCTGAGAGAGATCACTGAACTGCCAAGGGGATTTTTTTGGAAATGCTCGGGGAATCACAGATGTGAGGGATGAAAAAGTGGCCTGGAAGCCATATGAGGGGATCAAGAGTTAGAGCTGTTTATGAGATGCAGAGGAGAAGCGGCCTTTAACAGGTGCTCAGGGGCTGGATGGTGGATGTGGAGCTAAACTGCATGAGGATGAACCTCTGGAAAGCCCAAGACTATTTTTCATCAAACAGAGGAAGCAGGATTAGGCTCAGGGCCGTTACAATAAAGTCTACGGGATTTCTTTGCTGGATGTCAAAAGTAATAAAAGAATATTATTATTTGGGATGAAAGAATGAAAAACTAATTCAGTTTTATACCGATCACATGACTAAATACAGAGGTGGAAAGTAACTAAGTACATTTACTCAGATACTTTGGTTTTGAGGTATTTGTACTTAGGAATATTTCATGCTACATATCACAGACAGATAGATAGACAGATAGACAGATAGATAGATAGATAGATAGATAGATAGATAGACAGATAGATAGACAGATAGACAGATAGACAGATAGATAGATAGATAGATAGATAGACAGACAGACAGACAGATAGACAGATAGATAGATAGATAGATAGACAGATAGACAGACAGACAGATAGACAGACAGATAGACAGACAGATAGATAGATAGATAGATAGATAGATAGATAGATAGATAGACAGACAGACAGACAGATAGACAGATAGAACGTTATCATCACTACCGCATTGCATTGTGGGATATTTATGCTGCCATAGTGTCCAGCGTTGCATACCGTAATATTTCTCCAGAAATAGTATGCAATTCGTGTACTATTGGTTTCATACATACTAAAATATCTCCCACACTTTTTTTGCGTACTAAATAGCATGTTAGTATGACATTTTGGACGCAACCTATAAACTCAAGTTCTTTATTCTCACACGGTCTCTTAGTGTACACACTAGGAAATAAATTAAGGAATTAAATGATTGCTCAACTTCACAAATCAGCCGTTCCTCGTCCATTGCGGCGCTTTTAAAGCAAGCAACAGGAATAAATAGAAACAGGACGCCTGACACAAGTGCAGTCGCGGTGTGCAGCTCTGCGTCGTTCACAGCCAGTCAGAACACAGGCCACAGAGTAAGTTTTTGTAGCCTCGGGCCACGGTTAATGCCGAACCCTGTAGGTAGATAGATTTGAAAAGTGGGTTTCAAATCTTAAGTATTTTTCTGTTACATAAAATATTCATGACTAAATAAGCAAAGCTTGGGAAAAAAAGCATCCTAGGTTATTAAGAGTTTAAAACTCAAAAACTAAGCTGTCATAAGCAAAAAGCCCAACAACGGTCATCAGATTGGTTCGTGGCAACATGTGACATCACCCTTTTCCAACTTTTCCCCGCCCACCTCAAACCAGTGAGCACAGCCAAAAACATAAAATACAGAAATCTCTCATGTGAAATAGGCGAAACGTTTCCAACTTTGGCAGAACATGTGTGTTTATGAAGGACCCAGTCATCATAGTAAGACGCTGATTAAGAAGTCCCATATGGCCTCATGTACCGAACACAATGCAACCTTGAGAGCTATTCTGATCCATTCATTATCATTGTAAAGGTAGATCAAGTATTTTGGTTTGTTCGACCAAATGTTATGCTCCATGTGGCTCACAGAGAAGCAGCGATGAGTTTAATGGTGTTCACTGATGGAGTATTGATCTTTGCATTGCTTGTGTAATGAATGATCAATGTCTCTTAGCGAACATGTGTCTGCAACACGCCGTCAGAGCGGCGTGGCTTCTTCTGACGTCTTAGTATTGAAAATGACTGGCATCAAAGCAACGTCTGTTTGGTGATTACGATTTTGTTTTTGGTGCCTTGTTATTTCCCCGGAAGGGTTTCTAATTAGATAGGAAAATCAATTATGACTAAAAAACACACCGAACATGTCTTATCTGCACTTGCCAGGGAGTTATTTGGTTAGTTTGTGCCACGGGGCAAGAACAGGCAAAAAATATATATGCTAATGAGAAGTGGGGAGAAATAAAAGTCAGTGTGGGAATAAATCCATCAGTGTATAGTCTTTGGACATGATAAACATGATTAACATGCCGCCGCCACCATCATCATCATCATCATCATCACAAGGGTTCCTTCTCTTCCATTCCTGTAATGATATGCTGTCCAAGAAGCCATTTACTCCAGCCAGCCCGGCTGCACAGTGAAGCCGTCCAAATACTTGCCGGCGCCCCCGCCCTGCCTCTCCAAATGAGCTTTCATTAGCATAATGGTGTGTGCTGCTGCTTGGTGATTTCTTTTAATCAACCCCGGAGTCACTGGTAATTAGTAACAGACGACTAATGGATTCTGATGGACACTCTTGGCATCCCCGGACTTATCCCCGGCTGATTTGATACTAAGAGGAATATCAATGGCAGCTGCGACTGACAAATGCATTATCATGGGATTGTAGGCGAATTAAAAAAAAGGTTGACATCGATTTTAAAACAGCTGTCTGGTGGTGAATTCAGCCCATCTTGATATTCACTCCGCCATTCGCCTCAGCACAGGTTGTCCTCAGCACATTTTAGCTCATTGGATCTCAGATTTGACATTAACCTAATCTCACCCCGCAGGAAAAAAAAAAAAACTCTCAGACCCGATTGGAGGAAATTGACATTCACTCCGCTGTTTCCATCTTTGACTGTGTCTCGCAGCTTTGTTTCTCCACAGGACATGTGGTGATTGGAGTTCTGAAAGGTAATAGGAGGAATAATATCCTGCAGTGCAGACACAGAGTGAGAGACTCAGTGCTACTGCAGAGAGGAGGGTAAAAAAAAGTTGTTAAAATTCATAGGATGAAAAAAAAGGAATCAACTGCAGAATATATTACACAGCATCAACTGTTCCAAGGACAGGAAAGGTCAGGCTGCTCGTCTGGCACGCTGTCTAGCAGTCAATGGGACTGGTGGGACTACATTGTACGAGAAAAATCGGGGATTAAAGCTGCAGAATGGCAAATCCATACACACAATCTGTGATGGCTTCCCTGCATCACTGTCCACACATATATATATATATATGTGTGTGTGTGTCCCCTGACAGCATGTGTGGGCTTGTATTTGCAGCACAAGCGAGCCCATCCACAGTAGCCACTGACCCATTTCTCCTTTCAAATTTAGCAGCCAACGCAACGCCCCGATGCTCCTCTTCACTCGGCTGCTCTGACCTTTGATGGAGAAGACTTAGAGATCATGTACCCTGCAGACAGAGAGCTTGTCTCCAGCCTAATCTGTCCTGAGGCTGAGATTGATGCCGTCCAGGGATTAGAGGAGTTCAATACAGACGTGTACTTTCAACAGAAAGTCACCAGGATGTGTTGCGGCAGGACTGCAAATTACCAAAGTTGTTTAATCGCGGATTGATAAGAACAATAGTTTCCCAGGATACCAGACTACCACGCATTTATCTCTCAGACATGCAACCTCCCAAAAATCATTCTTTGTCACTGTGTTTGCTTATGGCCCTACGGTTTCTTAAATATACACAGATCACTCACGCCTACACACGTAGAATTCAAAAACCTGTTTCTTTCTTCCCCCTTCTTTTCCCACAGGTTTCCCCCTCTATCGCCCTCTAACCCTCAGCTCCAAACATGCACTCTTTTATTCCTCAAAGTTCCTTGTTCAAAGTTATGGCAATGCAAGATTAAATTTACACAGAAACCCCACCCAGCCCGCCTCTCCCTCCTTCCCAGGGACTCAGTATTTCAACACAGGCCGGGAGGCTGGGTGTATATATACGAGTGTGAGCCACACCCCGCAGCTGTGCACCTGGAACTGCTCCCATTCCAGCATGGCAGTGAACCCACACACCTGTTCACACCTGAGGCCTGCGCCTCTGGACCGCCACCTCCTCGCCTGCCTTTGTTTCATCCATCAACTCATGAGAGTCTGACACAAGCTGAGAGAGCAGGCGGTTTAAAAAAAAAAAAAAAAGGTGTCAGGACTATCCGCGTCTCATCGGAGTAATGTCAAGTATGTAACAGTTGGAGCTCCGTGAGCCAAACGTTATACGAAGCTGTCGATGTCTGGTTTGATTAGACATTTGTGCTATTTTTCACATCTCTGGGTAATCTCACCAAGCCAGTTAAACCAGCGCCTAACACAACATGTTAGCGTGATGAATTCCAGGCAAATGGCTGACCCCCTTTTCTTACTCGGAGAGGAGTTCAGGATAGAAAAGGAGCGTATCATTTTTGCCAATACCTTTCACAGTGAAAGCAACGTTTTTATGTGATCTTTTGCAGCTGTGTGTTCTTTATCACATCACTGATCTGCATTTACATCTGTGTGCTGTTGGTTCATTTAAAAGGCTTTGCAAGAACGATATGAGAACAGGTTCACTGAGAAGGACGTGGAGTCAAAGACCTTTCTCCGAGAGGAGAAATGTTGAACTAAATTTACCGTTTCCAGCATAATAAGATTCTTAAATCCCAACTTTATGACTTCATGATTTAGATTCATGCATTTTTACACAAACCCCTTAAAATGCGGTGAAATTTGGGTTTTATTCTTCATCTTAAGAACACACGTGTGTGGCAAAATAGAAGTCAACTGTCTCTTCCTTTGCTTTTCGCTGAGCTTTTGGTGATATTCCAGGGCCTTCTTCAGCGAATGGAGCTCACTCAGGTGACATCACATGGTCGAAAGCTCTGTGAAAAACAAAGCAAGTGAACCTTGAGCTGAGGACATTTTTACCACAGACTGATCTATTTCTCCACGTGTAGCTCATAAATCACTAATGTTGAACAAATAACGCTGCTAATCTGCTTCATCGTGACTATGCGGGTGTGGTTTGATTGAGTGTAATTGACAATGCCATCTCTCTGCCAAAGTAAACATACAATTAATCCAACAACTGTTACCAGATCATGATTTAGCGTCCTCTAACTTGCGTAACCCGAAAACATCTACCGCACCTGCAAATTACATATTTTACAGTTTCGATACACAGTTCTTAACATGTACATATCATCGTCACTGTCAAATATAAATCTAAGTGTGCTGTACACACATGAATATACTGTACATAACCACCTACTTCATGTATATAAAGTAATCTATTACATTAATCATTCAATATTTATTACAGCACTCTTTGCACACTGCACTATTGCATTTTTGTTTATAATTAACAGAAGCAGTCGGACTTGTATGTATTGTAGGTTGTCGGTTATTGTTGCTTTTTATATATTACTAGGGCTGTCAAAGTTAACGCAATAATAACGCGTTAACGCAAATTTGTTTTAACGCCACTAATTTATTTAATGCATTAACGCAACTTGTGATTTTTACGGGCTCAGATTTAAAGCTACAGTGAAGATACTGGCATAACGTTCCAAACGTACACTCAATTTTGGCGAGAAAAACTGGCATGGCCATTTTCAAAGGGGTCCCTTGACCCCTGACCTCCAGATATGTGAATGTAAATGGGTTCTCTGGGTACCCACGAGTCTCCCCTTTACAGACATGCCCACTTTATGATTATCACATGCAGTTTGGGGCAAGTCATAGTCAAGTCAGCACACTGACAGCTGTTGTTGCCTATTGGGTTTGAGTTTGCCATGTTATGATTTGAGCATATTTGTTATGCTAAATGCAGTACCTGTGAGGGTTTCTGGACAATATGTGCCATTGTTTTGTGTTGTTAATTGATTTCCAATAATAAATATATACACACATTTGCATAAAGAAAGCATATTTACCCACTCCCATGTTGATAAGAATATTAAATATGTGTCAAATATCCATTTAAGGTACATTTTGAACAGATACAAAATTTGTATTGATTTATTTGCAATTAATTAACTATGGACAATCATGAGATTAATCGTAATTAAATATTTGAATCGATTGACAGCCCTTATTTCTACATACACCTATTATATTTTCTTCAATAACTGATAAGTTAATGTGCATCATTGACTGTTTGCCAGTATTCCCACAAATGCTGGTAAAGTATAAACAAAAATTCAGCTAAAAAATGTCATTAAAGTTAACTTTATGAGCTTTGATCATGACGGTTAAATAACAAGGGGTTTTGTTCCTGTTTGTTTTGAATCATCCTTTTGACCACCTGTCAGTGTCCCACATGGGCGACTGTGTCACTTTGCAGCACAAACACTCTTTGCTAATGACTTGACCACTCCAAACAAATGTGGGAGGTCTGAGCTCAGCGCTCAGTTGCTCCACAGCGGGGCTCCCTGCTCTCCCTCATGCCTGCTGACAGGTACGCTACTAGACCATCTGTTGTGCTCTCTTACCGGTCTTGTGCCTCAACAAACTGAGGGGGATTTAACAGGGGAGTCATCTGCATCTGTGAGGGTTGACCACCAGCATACAAAAACACCACAGAGAAAACAGTGGGTACTCCTGATGCCATCAAACCTGTAATGTTGAACTTGTTGTTTTCTTCAGCCTGCCGTTAGTTTCCTGCACGTCCCAGAGTGACTTTCAACTACTCCCAGAAAAGGAGCATGAACTTTTCCTGTTAATATGCGTCTTATACTGTATGTGACATAGTCAGCCTGAATTTGAATATTGAATATTTTGTGAATATGTTCTCAAAGACTGCAACCAGTGTCTTCTCCTCCTCTTTCGCTTCGCTGTTAATCATAAACATTTTCATCCGTGTGGTTTCACGTTTGATCTTTAAGTTTTTGAACTTGGAAAAAATGAATATCTAATATTTCACTTTGCTCCAGTTTCCAGTAACTCTGTAAATAATCTACACAGTTTCCCAAAATATCTGCAGCATTAACACTCTCATGTGTACAGAACAAGGCTCTCCTCTCTCACACCAATGCAAACTACAACGGCAAGTAATGACTTACATATATTAATATGGACATTGCTGTCTGCCTTTTGAAAATAGAACAACTTGCTCCATCATATGCATTATTTGATGCCAGTAAAGTGAAAAGAGCCACCTTAATTCTCACATCTGATACCATGTAAATATATATGAACAATAACAAATTACAAGTAATAACCATTGGTGTTGTTATATCGTAATTAGATGTGAATATTAGAATGATTTAATAAGCGGTAAGCCTCTCAGATCCTGACACATCTTGTGTCATGATGAATTGAATTAGCAGATGACAGCTAACAATAGCCATTCTAAATATAATGGTTTTTGATATGTGAAATAGCACCTGTGCGATAAAGGTTAATGTTATATTTAGGAACAAGGACTTTGTTTTTTTATGATGTTAGCGGAGATTGTTTTAGTTTCAGATGAGGTGGCCCAACACGGCTATAAACCATCATGGGAAACCCTGCATTTTACATAATAATAACATGTTTGGCGGAATGACTGACTGAATGAGGCCACAGTACCACATAACAATTGGATTTTGTGTGTGTGGGAAAATAGATCTGAAATTAAACGCTATTGTAGCTGCTAACTCTTTGACAAAAACAAAAATCTTCTCCATACAACAATACGCTGATCCAAGAACTGAAGGTACGTTGGCCAATATCTGTTTTTATTTATTCTTTAATTTTCCAAGAAGGACATATTGGTTTGATTATCATCTTGATCTAAGTTTATTAGAGAATAAAGTCTGAGAAAACAACAACGCCAGCGGCACTGGAATGTCTCAACAATGAGCACTGTTGTCAGTTTGAATGTCAGCCATGCGTCTCCGCTGGGAACGGATGTATCTTTCCAGTTTGGCACGAATCCCGTTGAGGTGCCTCCAAAAAGGAGGCCACCTTTCATTCTCCTCAGTCTCTAAGAATAATAAACTTTCTCTCTCCTCTCAATTTGTATGTGACCAGCGCTCAGTATTAACCGAGGCTGTCACTGGTGAGGGTCCAATTAGAGGTCTGAGACCGCCCCGAGGGCTTATTTTGTGCTCTGTGTTTTGGGGAGTCAGTTGCCAAGCACTGCCATGTGCACTGAAATCATTAGCGACCCTCTGGCACGTCACTCTGGGACTCTAAATACTTTAATTCTCTGTGGTTGTCTCTGAATTGATTAATTGGTCGTCCACAAACACAGTCTTTTCTATCAGAACAAGCATCCAGTGTGTTGATATCAAGCTCTGTTTTACTGTTGACGTTGCCGTCACATGAAAACTTCAGCTGCTCAGGTCTGATTGGCAAACCCGTTTTAATTAGTCCTTTTATTTTGTATTTGCCCCTTTATAACGGACCTCTTTACCTTCATTTGCTTATGCTGAATACGTAAATACATAAACTTAACCATGTGCGGTTACAATTTGAAATGTTTATATTCAAGAATTATGACTTTTAAATCCATGCCAGGTTCAGCTGGAACAGCATCTTTGTCAAAGCTGCTTGTAACTGAGGAGGGAGGACACATTTTATAATTTTTAAAGCAAATATATTCTTCATACTTTCACATCATCTGACACAAATGATACGTCAGCGTCTACGACTTCACATGGTATAATAAATCAAGGCACATACAAAATAATAGCAATAGAAAACTACCAAAACTAAAAAATGTCAACATCAAAAGACAGCTGGAGTGTTCAAAACAGACCAAAAAAACACTTGTGGTCTCCTGCAACAAGTGTTAGTGGTGCGAGACCACCCACATAGCCGACACACACTGTGACAAAATCACACTTTCAGCATAAAATATTACTAAATGCCACCTGAAGCCTGTGATGCTTCAGCTGCTACAAGATATATGAACATTTGCAACATGGCGTTCAAACTATTTCCACGCCTGGATTGGTTATTGATTGGAAGATTTCTGAAGTCAGTATTTATGATGAATGTAGACAGCGAGCTAAAGATTGGAATTCACAGCAACAATGTCACAGCCATTTGTAACGTTAAGTTGCCACAAAACTGGGTCACCGAGCAAAGCGAAACACATTTTCTGTGATTGTTTTACTGAGGCAGAAAAATATTGTGTGCATAAATATGAAATAAGAATGGAATACAATACAAAATGACATAATACATACGTCAGAAGTTAACAGCCAACTCCCTGTTCAAAGAGATATAGTCTTTTTTGTCATCATTTTTTAATTAAAGTGTCAGCTAAAGGGGCTCGGGCATCCCAAACTCACTGTTTCACACCAAACCTTTTCACTAACCATATCTATTCAAAATACCAAAATGTGCATGATAGGATGCATTTATATTATAAATTTATCTACAGTCTCATTTCCTACGCTGCACGGACCTGCAACCTTGAGGCACTTGTGTCAGGTGGAATTTGAAATAGAGCATTATAGCAGCTTCTCTCAATGGCTTCTCCTTGATCTACTGAATTGTACCTTAATTGTACATTTGAGTGTCCTGCACCAAATGGACTCGAATGTTCATTGCTTTGTCATCCAAAAGAATAAATGTAAATGTAAAATAACTGTTCATTGATTCATGTTGAAGCAGCAGTGGGGAGAAATGGAGAAAATATGATTTAAAAAAGTTGTTTTTATACTGTCACTATATCCTGACAGTAGTGCATGAGACCGGTAATCTGAAAAAAAAATCATGTGCCTCTGTGTCCGCTGGTGCTCCAGCTACCGTCTCTGAGCAGCTGTCAATCACTCACGACCTCCAATCAAACGGTGAAACTAGGCAGCGCTGATCAAATATGAATCAATATTCTGTTACTGTAATGCCTATTTCTTACCTCAAATGTTTTCAGAAACATCTCGTAGTGTACTGTTTAGCTGTAAAATGAGAAAGTTTGTGACCCGGCAGCCATGTTGAGATCAGTTGAGGAAATACCAAGCACCGCCCACCAGCCGGAGCACAGCCAATAGGAATGCTCTCTCTCTGAAATGACCTGTGATTGGCCAAAGTCTCCCGTCACAAGCTAGATTTTTAAAAGCCTGAAAACAGAGCCATGAGGAGGTGCAGAAGTCTAGTTATCTCTCAGAACACTTGAATTACAATATGCTGGAAGAGTTATTATGGAATATTTGCCCAATGATGTTAAAAATATACTGCCTACTGCCACTTTAAGTAATTAACCCCTTGGATTCCAACACTCACCTACATCTATGAGGGGTACAGTCGGGTGAAAACGAGTTTACTCGCGTCCTTTTGTGGGATTAATGAGGTCTGACTCCACCTCCTGGACTCGCCTGTGGAGTTTCAACAGCTACAACCTGAAACACGTAGAGGATGTGGGGTTAATTTAGCGAGAGAGGTTTGCAGTTATCTGTTCAACACTCCCGCCAATCATCATACAGTATCATTAGGAACTGTCAGTCAAAGTAACTCAAAGAAAATTTCACATCCTCACATTCACTTCACTTACATTTTGCATTAAAAAGCCAACTCATAGTTTTATGGCTTTATGCAGCAAAATGTTTGAGTGGTCACTCATGATGTCATGATGATGCATCCAGTCCACAGTGCTAAAAGCATCTGTTTATAGTAGAGAAACATTGCTTTAGCTGTCATTATGGATTTTCCTTCTAAACAATATTTGATTAATACATGCTGATATGCAAAGTAGTGTAAAATTACATTATAGAAATACATGTTTGCGTGTATTAATAGCCTTTAACACATTAACGACGTGGAGGTCTTAAATGCAAATGCACCATATGGCCTCAGCAACAAAACCACAGTCTGAGAGGAGAGGGGGGGGGCGGAAGAAAGGCCCTGACCTTTGGCTGTCTACAAAGCATTCCCCAGACTGTGGACCCATTGAACGGAGGTTCTTCAGAGGGTTTTTTATAAAGAGCATCTCTAATGGGACCGCCATGCACAACTCACCGCAAATACTAATATCACCCAGGAAACTCATTCTCTGTCCGACTGCCAATGAGCCGTCATTGCTCTCCAACTAGACTACAGGATGAGTCTGCTGCATTCACGGCCTTGTTGTTTAGATGCTTTGTTCATATGTAAAACATGCACTCTGTATTATCTCTCTTTTGTCACACACACACACACGTGATACCCAAATGTCATGTGTCCATCACTGCAGTTTGTAAATCCAGTTGGTATTCTTGGCTTCACTCTGCTAAGGGTATCTGTCTCCAATTCAACATCTGTTTAACAGTCCTGTCAGCTGGAACAGTGGATAATCTCTAATTCCTCCAAATGTGGCACGAGTCGCGCATAATGCTGGCTCCGACTTGGGGAAAATAAGAAAATAAATGCACATCCAAGGAGCTCTGCCAAGATATAGATTAACTGCAACGGGCTCTTATTTATGCATTCGGTTGGTACTATCTGAATTTTACAGTATCGCTGAGCCACCAGTAGTCCAAAATATAAACAGCAAAGCTCATATTTAATTTAATGGCTGAAGTCTTATTTTTAGGTTAGACCACATGTAGTTTATTTGAAGCCGCTAGGCTGTCAGTTACTTCAGATGTTGTCGAAATGGCTTTTAGAAACGCTCAACACATTAAGAAAGTCTTATCTGCCGACGGTGTTTGCTCAGCCTGTATACTCCATCTAACATCTTAGATTTAACTGGTGATTTTATGATGCTTATCAGGTGTGACAGCTCTTTTTATGTCGTGAAGATCTTCATGCTTCGTAATGTCGTAATCTACCGCAGACCAACAAAAAAAAAAAAAAACGGATGAAAGAGAAAATACGTGCAAAATAAGTGGGAACACAGAATGAATTGTCATCGTTGCCTCCCGTGAATGGCTCGATTAAGATCTAGCAACAGCGGCGTTTCCGCACTTTCAGCCAGGACTTATGTTGTTATTCCTTCGCTCCACTGGGAAGGCAGAGGAGGGCTTGGTGTAAACACCTCGAGAGGGCTTTCGCTCTCTTTCAGTGCAGGTGAGAGGCGGGCGCGAGCTCCACAATGCACCTCTGCAGCACGATTCCCCCCCTCCCTCACACAGCAGCTATCTTTCCACCGGGTTCGGGGGGTCACTATTTTCCCACCGGGGGAAACTCTTTTTCAGCTCATATACGACGGATGCATTATGGCCTCTGAATGAGAATCGTAGCTTTCAATGTGCATTCCTCTGGGTTTCTGTTCTTACAGAGAGGGCCACTGAATAAGAAATCACGCTCTTTTTGGCTCACACTCCCCCCCTCCCACCACCATCCCTCCTCCTAACTCCATCCACCCCTGACTCCCATCCCCCCACTGCCATTCTGTGAAGTTAGGAATCCATAGGAGGTTTATTTGAGATGCAGGCACAAGTGTGAGAACACTGGGCTTGGGAAAAAAAATCCTTTTCCTTTGGCCTGAATGGGGGCATTTCAAAAAAACAGACGTTTTTTTCAGGAACTCCTTCAGGCTTCGTCCTCTGTCAGCTGAACAAAACACTGCAGCCATTCAGGAAAAAATAAAGCTTCATTACTGGCTAATTTGATTGAGTGTCATTGTGATAAAAGATTTGCCTCATTTAAAGTCCCCCCCCCCCTTCTCTTGTTGTTTCCGTTTTGTCTTATCGAGATAATAATTGTAACAAGCCTATCTAGTAAATACGTTAGAGGCCTGAGACAATGTTTGAGGGTTCGGATCAGATGCTTTAGCCACAGCTGAGGCTCTGCTTAGCTACTGGTGTTCAGAAAATGAAAAGAAAAGTCAGTCACACAGTGATACCCAGCCGCTTCATTCAGCCCGGCTCCCATTTACACTTTCTGAAAACATCAAAGTCGGTCGCCGTCGGAGTCGAATCACAGAAAAAGGGACACAGTGGAGAAAAAAAACTTAGAAGTCCCTTTAAACTCAACATCAAATTGGCTTTTCATGAGGACCAGTTCAGCTGTCGCATACATGAATAATGCATTGCATTCAGGGGGTTACTGTGTTAATTTGTTACTCTAATTTTAAAAACATCATTTATTCCTGTGCTACGGAACATATTTTATCATATAAATCTCTTATGCGTCCTTTCTGCATCTGATTTGCACACATTTTCATGAACAATTGAGTAACTGTTTGCAGCCGTTGGAGTTCTCTTCCTTTAAAAAGCTGCACACACACCTCATAACAAAGAAAAGAAATATTTTTCTGCTGACACACAGATTGTATTTTCGGTGAGGCATTAGCACTACGAAATGGATCAAAGGATGATATTTGCAGAGGCATCGCCTGTGCAGCATAATGAGGTGACTCCAATAACATTGATGTAGAAACCATCCATAATGTCGACTAATGCACAGATACAGACGACAGTAAGAGGCTGGCTTTGAATACAAACTCTATCTTGGCTCTGTTGTCGCCACATTCTTTGTTTTTTCCCCCCTTCTGCTGCTTTTGCTCGATTTTGCTCTGCACCCAAATCTAATGACACCGTTCAATGATGGCTTATTTCAGTGAGCCTGTTGCATAATCACTTACATACTTAACACATTAATGTTGTTGAAAATGAGTAATGCAGCTATTTTTATTCTCTGCAAAATAATTCACTTCACCAGCCTTTATTTTGCTGCCTGCCCAGACTTCTCTTGGTGAGATTATTTCAGTGATCTATACAATAAAAATGTGCTTGTGTTTACTTCCAAATGAGCCTCCAGTGCCTGAATGAATTGGATCAATGTGTTCTAAGTGACGTTGTCTCATTGTGCTGAATATTACGACTTTCTGGGAACAAAAGTCCCCAGAGATGAAGTTGACACAAATCCAATTGTGCAGGGACGTTGCACATTTGTGTTTCATTCAGTCTGCTGTGGCTCGTTTGTGTCTGCGCGACTGGAGCTTCAACATGTTGGGAGTAATGTCATAAGCTCCAAAAGGAAAGCGTGTGAAAAGCTGTCGAAAAATCCATCCAGGAATGATGCGCTTTTACGAGGGCTTCACTAATGATTATTTTCATCATTATTTAATCAGCTGTTTAGTTAAAAATAGTCATAAAATAGCAAAAGAAAATGCCCATTATAGTTACCCAGAGTCCAATGTGAAATGTTTAAATGTCTTGATATATCTTCTTCAGGGCTGCACAATTAATCAAAATTCTATAGAAATCGCAATATGGCCTAATTTGTTAAATTCGCAATATTTGATAAAGGCGAAATGTGTTTCAAAATAACATTTTAAATTAAATATTGTGGTGCTGGCCTGCACATCATATTCTACAGACTTAAGAAGACATCTTTGTTTGGTAAAAATCCCTGCAAAAATCACACCATGATCATTTTAACATGTTTTTCAATGAAAATGAGAATAATGATGTAAAAGTTATATTTCCTCTAATATCCCAATTGCAATCGCAATTGCAATATCAGTCAAAATAATAACAATTTGATTTTTTTTAAATTGTGCTGCCAAAAAATATCAACCTAAAGATGCAGTGTGTAGGATTTAGTGGCATCTGGCGGTGAGTTTGTAGATTGCAACCAACTGGAACTTCTCCCAAGTGCCAAGCATGTAGGAGAACTATGGTGGCTGACGCGAAAACGTGAAATCACGAAAATGCAAAAATGCAAATGGCCTTATCTAGAGCCAGTGTTTGGTTTGTCTATTCTGGGCTACTGTAGAAACATGACGGTCAGCTCCATGAAGAGGACCTGCTCCGTATGTAGATATAAACGACTCATTCAAAGCTAATGAAACGTAATGGTTCTTATTTTCAGGTGATTATACACTAAAGAAAACACACTTATTAATAATATATTCCATTTCTGCCATTAGATCCTCCTAAATGTTACACACTGTTCCTTTAACTATCATATATGACATAGAAAAGCATCAAATCTGCACATTTGAGAAGCTGGAAAAGCCCCATATATATCTAAATGCATCAGATAATATTACTTAATATTTGGTATCCTCACAATTAACATTTTTGCTGTAATAGGTTTGGTTAAAAACCACCAAGCTGTTGGAATAAACAGCTTTTTGGGAGGTCTATCACTTTAATTAACACTGAGGGTGAGCCTGACAGCTGTGATGGCAATGGGCGAGCCAATCACAGGTGCTGTGTGGGGCGCAGGGAGGAATGTGAGGGAGTGTTTGACAGAAGAGGCCATGTGCAGAAATAAGATGACAGGTGGTTGGCCTGATCCAACGCCAGGCTGCCAAAATGAGTTTGCCTTTGGGAGCTCCAGAGAAACATGACAGTGTTAATGAAAATGGCAGCTTCTAAATGTGTTACGCTCCACAACAGCACACCTCAAGGTTAGAACAGTAAAAAATAAAAAGTCGGATATTACCTGAAATAGAAATCCATGAATGGCAAGAATAGAACGGGGTTGTTTTTAGGACTGCATTGAAGTTCAGTAGGAATATTTTCTTTCATCAAAAAGTCTCCAACTCTCAACTTGGTCTCTTAAAGTCTGAATAAAGTTTGGTCTGTGATCTATTTATGAATATGATGTCAAACAATGTTAAATGTATATTGAAAGTGATTAGACTGAATCTTCTGTTAGAACAGAAGTTCTAGACGTTCAACTCACTTTGGTGTTTGTAGATGAACCAATTCTGATTTCCACCAGAAAGTTGTTAAAAATTAAATATTAAGAAGCAGCTCCTGTGAGTCGGCAGCGGAGCCACTCAGATTTTTGCTACGTCTTTTTCCTCTGCATGTTTTTGGGTCTCTGTGGGAGCTGCTCTGAATACCTCGTAGCTTACAGAATAGTAGAAACAGACGCCCCCAGGTGCAATACAAGATTGACACACAAGCGAGCACAGAAACACGCAAAAGAACATGTTTTGTTTTATTAAGGAAAGGCTTTTTTCGGATTGTACAACCGTTTGTCAACTCTTTCTCATTTACATAGAAGCATCAGCCAATAAAAAATGTATCCAACAAAATACTCCCTGATCCTGAGTGATGGAAGAAGTACAGTATACTCAGATCCTTTATTTAAGTGAAAGTACCAGTACAACAATATAGAATAGGCTTATAAGTACATAAGTACAAACTAGGGCTGTCACAATATCAGATATATCTGATGTCTGGGTGGATGGATAAGACCAAAAACACAGGACTCTCACCCAGGAAACTGGTGTTCGTGTCTTGTGTGAAACCAAAGTGCAATGCTGACTTGTTTTAAGTTACATAACTTTACTGTGTCGTGTACGTAACGTAACCTACTTAAATACTAGGACTGTCAAAGTTAACGCGATAATAACGTGTTAACGGAAATTCTTTTTAACGGCACAAATTTCTTTAACGCATTAACGCAATCGATCTTCCCGGAAAGTGTACCAGGCTCAGTTTTAAAGCTAGAGTGAAGATATTGGTGTTATATGAAACTAGAAAAACCTAAGGAATGGTGCCAAACATGTCATACTAGCTTGTCACGAAGGAGGTTAAATAACACCCCAGACTTGCACTAAATTTGGGCGAGGAAAAACTGCCATGGCCATTTTCAAAGGGGGCCCTTGACCTCTGACCTCAAGATATGTGAATGAAAATGGGTTCTATGGGTACCCACGAGTCTCCCCTTTACGGACATGCCCACTTTATGATAATCACATGCAGTTTGGGGCAAGTCATAGTCAAGTCAGCACACTGACACACTGACAGCTGTTGTTGCCTGTTGGGCTGCAGTTTGTCATGTTATGATTTGAGCATATTTGTTATGCTGAATGCAGTACCTGTGAGGGTTTCTGGACAATATTTGTCATTGTTTTGTGTTGTTAATTGATTTCCAATAATAAATATACACATACATTTGCATAAAGCAGCATATTTGCCCACTGTCATGTTGATAAGAGTATTAAATACTTGACAAATCTCCCTTTAAGGTACATTTTGAACAGATAAAAAAATGTGTCATTAATTTGTGATTAATTTGTGATTAATCGTGATTAAATATTTGCAGCCCTAATTATTATATTAATCCATGTAGTCTGAAGAATTAATGTGTTTCACGCAATTTATACATTTTATTTTAGTTTACTTAGAGTCAAAATTGGAATACCTATTTCCAATGTCGGTGTAAAAAAACATACAATGTTGATAAATTTCCTTTTAAATTACATTTTGAACTGATAAAATCATGCGATTAATCACGATAAAATATTTTCATCGATTGACAGCCCTATTAAATACGTAACAAACGTACTTATTTTAACCCAAACCACGATGTTTTCCTAAACCTAACCAGTGTAATCGTCAATACCAGTATGAATGACATGTAGTGGAGTAAAATCAAATGCAGATTTAGAAAGTAGTAGAAAATGGAGATACACAAATAAGAACAAATACCTCAAAATTGTACTTATGTACAGTTGAATAAATGTACTTTCCACCACCGCTGCCCCTCAGAACATCTCTCTTTCTATAACTTGCCAGTAAGATCAATCCAAATTCACATTTTGTTTCTCAAACTTGACACAATTTTTACCCTCAAGCCATTCATTCATGCAGGAATAAACACACATACAGCCTGTAACAACTTATTATGGATCCCTCTTTTTCTGTCTATATCTGCAGGATACTGCAGGAGAAAACTGCTCAGTATACGTACACAAAAACATTCACAGACGGCGGTAAACAGACGGTATGTATTAGTCGCGTGGGCGTATATCTTTGTGTATGTTCTCATCCCTGCCAGCATTATTTCACCACGCTAGATGTTCTCAGTGTCAGCGAAGTTTCCACCGAGTTGCTGCTGCGCGAGGAGCCGTGCATGCCGAGGCCTGTTTCTTAAGCCTGCCATTCTGACACACACAAAGGTGCTGCTCATCCAGGCTTTGTGTCGAGGATTAGGAGAGCAGATACGCTGCAGCCACAGAGAGACACATTCAATAGTTGCCGCTTCCGTTTTCTCACATAACCCTCGCATTTGAAACTGGCTGGCAAATTCCTGAGTATACGACACGGAATCGTCCCACGTGGAGGAGCAGCTAAAGTATCAGCGGCAGGCGATGATGTCAGGGTTTAAAAAGTGAAATCTAATTACAGTGCATGGAAGTCGCCACGAGGGAAAATGGTTAAACCGATAATCTGGGGTGTTATTAGCAAACAAAGTAGCCTGTCGGAATATAATTTAACTAGCCTGACAAGTTAAGGGTTTTATCAGTGAGCTCTCAGCACAGCACAAAGGACGTCCAGTTGTTTCTAACAGGTTTTCCAACCAAAGAACAGCACGAGCCATCAAGTCCAATCAGCGCTGCGCTCTTATGTCACAACCCAGAGGTTCAGAGCGCCGGACTGAGAGCAGCAGGAAAGGATTAATGGCCTCTGAAGCATGTTGAGGTAGTTAGAAATAGAAAAGGGGTTAAATTGTTAGACTAAACTTTCTTTATTCAGGATCCATCATCTTCTGGAACTGAAGGGTCTCAAAGCTTTTTATTTGTTCACTAAATAAACAATTGGTTTTATGGAGGATGCATTATTCTCTGCTTGATCATATATCAACCTCTGATGTGTGTTTGCAAGAGATGCTTGAGAAAAGAGTTAAAACATGACATGAAAGCACTGATTAAGCAAGAATAAAGCCCGATGTTGCCGCTGCTTGCATGGCTGTCAATGTAATGGATGATTTTTAATGTCTACGCCAAATAAACCTTTCTCTGCGACGTATTTGCTTTGCTTTCAGTTGTGTTGATAAAAGCAAGAACCCAGCTGCATGGATGTCAGCACCGCTGTACATCGCTGTGAGGCCTGTCTATGCTCATCTCTGGATCCTCCTGCTCTCTTTTCATGCACCCTTCATGCTTTCTGTATCTGTCTAAGTCTTCCCTGCCTGGTTTTATTTGAGCCATCTGCCTGTGTGGTTCCAATTGGATGCTTTAGAAGAGGTTTTTTTTTTTCTATACCCTCCATTGTGTTACAGTAAAACTATACTGGCTGACAGTTGCCTCTGTGAAAAAAAAAGGGATTCGGGTCTTTGTCAGCCTGCTGCATTGTGACAGAAGTTTCACATGCAGGTGCAAAAAGAAGGACTTGGTATAAATGAATAGAAAAATATGGTGGGAAAAAGTATCTGAGTGCAAATGCAAAAGACAGAATCTGGGAGAGGGAAAAAGTAGGAGGAACTAAAATGCCAAACAACTCAGGATTTTTAGAATAATCTAAGTGATTGGATGTTTGTTGGTCATATAGGTGAAGATTTTGAGTGTATTTTATACAGAAAAGACACAGACAAAAGACTGGAATCTCCGTTCTGCTTTGAATCTACTCGGAAAAGCAGTCGATGCCGTCAATCAATACTGTTAAAATGCAACGGGACAAGTGCGGACAGGTTCTCTGGGTTTTTTGGGCGGCAGAATTCATTCTTGGCTCCGGGATCTGACAGACATTGAGTGTCTTATCTAAAATGGCAGAGCGATCTAAGATTTCCTGTGCGTAGGGTGCACTGACTGACTGAGAGCTCTTTCCAGTTCTCCACGTACTGATGGCAGCGCCAACGTGTAAGAAACGCACTCTAAAGAAGGCTATATTTAAAGATCGGCTATTGGTGAAGCGAAATCTGTCTTGTCTTTGTGTATTTCTTCACACTCACATCTGTCTCTGCCCAACACTCCGCTTTATTCTCTTGTGTGTGGGGTGTGGTATATAGTGCTTTCCAAATGGGGTAAAGTTGGGTCTTAGACGAGACGCTGAGTGTTTGACTGCTGATACCCTGGAATTCGCTGCAAAGATACAGCTGGGATCACGAGTGTGGATCACCTTACTGTGAAAAAGAGACTGATAGCAGCTGGAAAGCAAATGAGCATGTGTCAGCCATCTGGAAAAGTCAGCCAAAACACTATGCATCCTCTGTGCTGAGACAAAGGAGTCATTTTACTTTATGAAAAGACTTGTTCCCCCTTTTTCCATTGCAGATGTAGCAGACAACTGGAGTTCCTTTTTAGTCTGTTACAACACAATCAATGCAACAAATTTGAGCTTTAACGCGCCCTCAAGTCTCTCACACATCACCTCTCACATTCAACAAGCTTACAACACATGTACATTCCCACATCGGTCCTTAAGCTAAAATGTTTTGGCCCGTGTGCCTTCACCTCTCCTACAGACTCTACAGAAGTGAGCTGCACCTGCTGTGATTGAGGTCAAAAGCTGTTTGGCAGGTTATAAGAACTAGCTAGTAAAGTAAGTGTGTGTTTGTCAGGCCACGCTGGTAACAGCCTCAAACTCTTGAGCACAACCAAGAACAGCAAATCTTAAAATGAGGTGAGGTGGGCTGCTGACATGGTTGGGTCGAGAGGCCGTAAACTTTCTGACAGTCTCTCCTCAAAGGCATTGATTGAGTTGCACTTGTTGTGTGGGAAAAAAAAGAAGAAGCTTGAAATAGAAGTGCTCACTTTCTTACTCCCACACACCTGGACAATCACTGCGAGAACTGGGCATTGCTTGACAGATGAACGCTTTCAGAAAGTTACAGAAATTGTCGAATGCAGCCCTCCCTTGATTCCAACGTGGGAAAGATGTGCATGGAGGGGGTTTCAGAAACTGTTTGACCATTCAACAAGCGCTTGAGTCGAAGCACGCTGACAACATTACAGTGAACAGCTGCTAGCTAGAAACATGCCTCACAACAGCAACACTTGCTAAGGTTATAAAAGCTATCTAGACAGCTTCAAAATCTCCCCCTGACCACAACCACAGAGACTTCAACAGCATATTTTCAGGGCTTCTGCTGCATTCAGGTTATATTGTTCAGACTTGTAATTACAAGAATCCAAGTGGGAAAATGTGAGCCTCCAAGTTGTAATCCTGACAACTACAATATCTCCCACTTCTGCAAAATAGAAGTACCAACAAATCATGCCAACGAGGTAGTACTGTTTTCATCCAACCCGGTACCACGCCAAAGCGCGTAATAGACCCGCATGTTTTGCCTTGCCGTGGTGTGAATAGTACGCATGTGTATGAAGGTGCTGTACCAACAGAGGGAAACAAAACCATTCACTTAGGTTTACGCAAAAAAAACTTTGTTAGGTTTAGGAAAAACGTCATGGTTGGCCTTAAAATAAGTACGTAAACTACATATGGAAACAACGTAACATAAGTATAGAAAATACGTCACAAATGTAACAAAACACCGGTCTGCTGGTTGAAAGTCCTGTGTTTGTTGGACCCATTCCCTCCTGCCTGCAATAAGCACTTTTTATTCTACGTCACTAGCTCTGAGCGTAGCATTTTTATACGGATGCATTTACATTGCAGTCAGTACAGACTACATGGCGTATAAATGACATGCCAAAAGCAAGAACAGCGTTCATATTGCACGCTTTTGCCTTTTGCATCATCATTCACATGCCTTTTTGTGCAACCGGGCTGCTCCATCTCTTTAAACTAACAAAATCAATTGAACTCATTTGAAAGGAGCAAAACACTATTTATTCATATCTGTTTTCAGTTGTTAACAAACTGCTGCAATTATGTAACACAACAAAATAAGCTAATGCTACGAGGCTAGTAGAGAGGGTGATCATTTTGGAATAATGCGTGAACAATCCCAAGTCAGGGTTGGGGTTTTATTATCCTGGTCTTCCCGTTCTGCCGATATCGTGTGAATGCAGCATTAGAAGTCACTCCTCAGATGAAGTCTGCAGGCTGCTGACAGACATTTGTGACGATTGAGGTTGAACACTCACTTCAATGCTCACCTCTATAATCAGACTTTCACTATGGCAAAACTACCTGCAGGGTGCTGCATCAGTGTTGGCGTGTTGCTGCAGGGTGCAAGTAGAAGCTGAAATCTGAACCCACAAGTCAAGATTAAAGGTTTATCAAAAGCTAAGACACTGCAGAGTGGTTTATACTCTTTAGAGGGGAAGCTAATCACAGCACCATGAGGTATTACCTGCTATTCAGTACAGTGTTGCACTGCTTTTTAATTTTTTAGCTGTGGTATCCTGTGTATTTTTTTGCCCAAGGCTTTTTCCACATGAACCCCTGTTGTGCCAACGCAGTGGTCTCATTAAAACGACGAGAAAGCCAGCGCTTTGCATCGCAGTGTTATTATTGTCAGAGTGAAAAGGGCCCGGGGCTGTGGAAACCAGTTATACTTGGACTGGCCCTTGAGCTCATCCAGGTGCGGTTTGATATTTAGAGGAAACAGGAAGGCCACGTATTTTGCTCGGTTGCAGGAATGTAGTCTAATCTGTCACCAACTCCTCACCTCTCTGCTGCTTGTTTGTTCAGTTTGTGGCAACTGGAAACCCTCGCTACACCCTAGAAAGCACAAACACGTTATCTCCTGCGCATCATTAATGCAATATCTCCCCAGTAACTAACTCAGAGGGCTAAGATATTCAATCAGAGATTAAAAGGAATCTTGTTTTCATGTTCTTGTTCAGCTAGTGCACAAAAAGCAACTCGCTTGCCTGCCAATGTGCAGCACCAGGAGTACAAAGAGCTCATTTTGAGACTCTTCCCTGGTTCCTCACGCCTGCAGTGAAGTTGAAGTGGCAGCCACAGCTCCTATCAGGGTGCTGGACATAATAGCCATGTGCTAAGTGGATGGCTGGGCGCTTCCAACCGACTAACAAGAGGCAGCTGCACAGCTTTGGGCTCTGCCACTGGCTTCAGGGGGAATTGTATTTCCTTGATCAGGATTTTTGGAATCTGTGTACTTGATATTTAAACCCAAAAACATTCAATTTGATTTGTTTAACGTAGTGTGTGCTACTTTACTCAAGTAATGTGCCTTTAACCAATGGTGCGAGGCCTGTGATATCACAGTTTCCTGTCATGGATATTCTTCGTTACTGTGCCTACATGCCTTTTTGGACGCTTTTTCCACCCAGCCAGCTAATTTGGCAGCTCACTGTCTCAGCGGTTGCACAGGTCAAGAACAGTGCATATTGTTTTAAGAGCAGCACAGGATGCGTTTTTGTTTGATGATTCATATCTATAAAGTATATCACACCCTTCTGAACAGCTGATTTAAAATGTGTCTTCCTGTAAACTGCATTCAACTGAGATTCTTCTGCTTTCTTCTTTCATTTTCCTGCCAAAGGTTGAGGTGATTTACGTGTCCTGACAGTTACAGTAAGTGTCTGTCAGGACACGTGATAGCTCTTCATAGGAGGCAACCTATTTTACCTAATATGTCATTTGTCATATTGAGTTTTCATTAACCAAAGGTATGTTTCTTCCTTTGGTTTGCTTTGATTGGCGCAAAAGAGAGGAAATGTAGACAATACGTGGGCAAGTAGAGGCACACAGACTGATCGGACTTTTTACGATACTAGTCTTGAAAACCACCGTTTACTTTCACTCTTTTCCCTACAAAGTGTAACTTAACTGCCACATGACGAGGGGAGGTTGTAAAACATTTGCTCATATCATTTCTATAAATGATAGCACCTTATTTGAATATAGGTTTTAACCATGACATAAATCTAAATCTTGACTTATAACTCTCTACTCAATTTGGGCAAACGGGCCGTGGATCGCAAATCGTACAGTTGTACAGACGTATTACGCTGAGGTTAAATATGTGGCGACTCCTACTCTTGCTTTAATTAAAGTTACTGGTGAGAGGACCAGCCTGCGTGTTGAGACAGAGGAGATAAAGTCAACGTGGCCTGGAGGCAACTATGACTCACTGATGTTATTTTGGCTCTGGCATTGGGATTTTCTTTTCTGAGGTGGTGGTGGGTGGGGTGGGGGGTGGAGGGGTGTTCTCGAGTCTCCTCCTGTTTCACAATTTTTCAGGCGAGCCGCGCTGTGTGAGGCGCTAAAACGTCAGTAAAACATCAACAGCCTCCATCGCCATTCCGCTGTTGGACAAACACCTGACCAAACACCAGATGCCGTCACCTCCACCACCTCCACCTCCACCACCTCCACCACCACAAGGGCAGGGCCAGAAAGTGGAGCTCCGCAACCATTCCACTCACTGTTCATTAACCTCATTGCATATTAAGCACAATCCTCGAGCTAAGGCATAACAAATCAAACCTTTATAGCTTGTTCAGCACCAATGGTTTTCTTTTTTTCCCCCTGATCCAATTAACCTGCTTCTATTGCAACAGCCGAGACAGAGAAATTACAGTATCATTTTACATATGACGATCAATAACAGCATCATTTAGCCCTGGGGGGAAAGGGCGACGGTCTCTGAGGGCTGGGGATATCTGGAAGTCTTTTCTCCTGTAATTAGACATCCGTGGGCTCTTCAATTAATCTGAACCCAAAGCGTTGACATTTCCACAGCTCATTAATGAACAACCGCACGCTTTACAAAGATGGAGTGGACTACAAGGCTGCACGGGGATATGAACATGGATGACATTTAGTAACACAAGAGGCATTTCCAAATGTTTGGGAGCATCTGAGGGGAAATAGCTCCTCTTTGGCCGGCTGAGGAGATAGCATACATCTTAATGAGTTTCAGATTCATCTGTTCTTTCAGCCACCACTGAATTCCACTCTCCAACAGTTTTAAGGGGACTATAAATATTTCAGCATGGAAATGATCTTTTTTCTAGGGCCCTGGAATTGCGAATTCATTTCCCTCCACCCGCTGAGGATACAATTACGCAGTTGGGCAGCTTGTTCTAAAATTTTATCGAGCGACTGACCCGTGATAATCATTTAAAACTAAAATAGGACTGCCAATTTATATTGTAAATTAACTACTTTGCAGTCTGTGCAGATATTGGAAGGAATGAGAAACTTTGACATACATTAATGGTCATATTTGCTTGAAATAACGAAAGGAATTAGTGAATTAAAATATGAGATGGAGCGAGTTGTGGGATAGGAGCTGCTATCCTGGCTGGGGTAGGGTATTTTAAAGTCAATGTTTGTGGTCAAAGTAATAAAGAAAGAGAGATACAAGCAGTCGGGGCTAAAGGTGAACAATGAAAAACTTGCGAGCCAGCAGTGCTATAATGTTGAAGATTTACTGGCTATAGACTGGTTAGGAGCTAATTTCAGATTGTGTCTCATTAAATTTCAGCATTGTGATGTTTTCTAAAAGTAAAATGCGGGTTTATTCATATGATAAACGTTAAGGCAACAGCAAATACTACATGCATCAGATTCCCCCATGCAGCTTAAAGAATCATACTGATTCCTGTTTCTCGCTATCGGCAGAGCGTGAAATATGCTAAGCGATTTTGGGGGCTGCCAATAATTTGCTGGCACCTGCAAAAACTTGAGCTTTTCCTCTGCAGCTATTGTGACAAGATGGGACAAAGGGAAGGGCAGGACGCAGCCCCTGCAGCTGTGCATACAGGACAACACATAGCACAACTCTAGTAAAGTTCAACAACCAAGCAGAAGAAGCCAAGAAGACATAAAAAGCGCCGTGAAGAATTCAGGCTGGCTGACATTGGCAGCTTTCACCTTCAAATGCACATAATACAAATAGCAGCTTGTTGTGATAAAGTGTACACTTTGTCTGTGCTCGTATTTCTGCCAGTGACGCGGTTCAAGGTTGGATAACCAGAGGGGAAATATTGGTTCTGATAGGAAGCTAAAGAGAATTGTCTTGTGTTGTATCTCTACAACAATATTTCGAAGCTTACTACACTGAGCTCTGCTAATACAGCTGTGGCTATGAAACATACAATAGGTTTCCTAACATAGAAGTGTTAGATTAAACATTATTATTAGGGCTGTCAACATTAACGTGATAATGTAAATTCGTTTTAACGCCACTAATTTCTTTAAGGCGTTAACACAACTTGCCGTTTTTAGGTTGAAGCAGTTTTAAAGCTTGAGTGAAGATACTGGCATCAGATGAAACTAGGAATCCATTGGTACCAACCATGTCATACTAGCTTGTCAGGAAGGAGGTTAAATAACCAAACTTATGCTAAATTTGGGCGAGGAAAAACTGGCATGGCCATTGTTGAAGGGGTCCCTTGACCTCTGACCTCAAGATATGTGAATGTAAATGGGTCCTATGGGTACCCACGAGTCTCCCCTTTACAGACATGCCCACTTTATGATAATCACATGCAGTTTGGGGCAAGTCATAGTCAAGTCAGCACACTGACACACTGACAGCTGTTGTTGCCTGTTGGGCTGCAGTTTGCCATGTTATGATTTGAGCATATTTTTTATGCTAAATGCAGTACCTGTGAGGGTTTCTGGACAGTATGTGTCATTGTTTTGTGTTGTTGATTGATTTCCAATAATAAATATATACATACATTTGCATAAAGCAGCATATTTGCCCACTCCCATGTTGATAAGAGTATTAAATACTTGAAAAATCTCCCTTTAAGGTACATTTTGAACAGATAAAAAATGTGTGATTAATTTGCGATTAATGGCGATTAAATATTTGAATCGATTGACGGCCTTAATTATTATATTCAATCCATGTAGTCTGAAGAATAAATGTGTTTCACGCAATTTACAAATTTTATTT
>CAKAOI010046832.1:0-65364 GCA_916701655.1 Sebastiscus albofasciatus
AATAAATAAATAAAAAAAAATACATAGTCACAAATCCCTGCTGCATGAAATTTGGGATGTCTGCATTGCCCACGTGATAAATCTGGATCCCTGCTCCAAAATCACAGACTAAAAAAGAAGGGAGCTGATTTTGGGAGCTCAATATTTGCTCTCCTGGTTACTGATGTAAATCAAAAGTCAAACATGAAAGTAACACATGGTTTTACAGTCATAATGTAAAGGGTGAGATGAGGTAAACATGAGCAGCTCTCTCAGCTACTGTGAATAAACACCCAGATGGGAAAACAGTATGTAGGACAGACAGAGGAGCACCGGGCTGCGGCAGCCATTACTCTCTACAGCTGAGTCTCGTATGCGGGCTGCTGACCTTGGCAAAAGTTTTCCAAGACGGTGTCGCACTTATATCATGATGGCTGACAGAGTAGCCCATAAGTTTACATTTTGACAGCCGATTTTGAGTGAAAATGACTATTTTATCACCAACCCCCTCAACCACCACAGCGACGAGCAATAAAATGTCCGCTAACAACGAACGGTTCATTTTTATTTGCTGCCAAACAGTTAGTTAAAGAGTTAATGCACCGCAAATTGATGTATTTCGCATTTTTTACGAGAAAGAAGCCAAACTTTAACATTAACTTGTCACATCTTGTTTTGTTCGTGGTATAGTAGCCTTTTTTTATACTCTTTCATTCATTTATATGACAACAACGGTCATTAATGGTATTCATTTATGTGACAACAACGGTCATCAACGGTTCATCGACGGTTCATCAATGGCATTAATTTATGTGACATCAACGGTCAACAACGGTCATTAACGGTCAACAACGGTTCATCGACGGATCAACGGTCAACAGCGGTTCATCAACGGTTCCTCTTAACTTTGGATGGGGAAGACAAAGACGATGTCTCCGGATGCTCGCTTTTTCGCTTTCTCGGCCCTCATCTTTCTCTCTCAACGTTTAATCTACAGCCTCTGGATCATGTAAACAAGCCGGCACTCGACCACCGGCATTAAAACACCCATTAAAACACCGGGTTTAAAGCATCGTTGCCTCTCTGAGGCTAAGAAAACCGTTAAACTAACACCAGTTAGCCACCATAGCTATGTAGCTCCAACCGGCTTCTACTTCTAACCTAACGCCTAGCAACGCCAACATTCCATTAGCTTTATAGCTAACGTTAGCTCCCGTTAAAAGGCACCACAGAAGAGATGCTGAGGATGACCCCGGTTATCACTCACAGTTTCTTTGTTGTTGCAAAGTCTGGCATTGTGCAGCCGGCGCCAGCACCACCGCGGGGTTTCTGGAGAAGGAGGCAGCAGACCTCGACAGAGAGCTGAGGACTTTCAGATATCCAGCCATAGTCTCTAGTCTCCCCGGTGCCGGTTCACTTTTTTTGGAGGTTGACGCGACTCGACGGAACTCAGAAGGAGAGAGAGGGCAAACCGCTCTGAGGCTCTCTGCAATATAGTGAGCGAGCAGCGGCAGCACCGCCCTCCTTCCTCTTCTTCTCCACCCTCACCACGCTGGTTGCTACGTCACAGAGCCGCACAGACACACAGAGACACAGAGAGAGGAGGGACCGGGAGTAAGTAGCGGCTTCTCCTTCTCCTCTCTCCGTTAACAGCTCCTCCTCTCCGTCTAGACTCTAAACAGTGCAGTAGAGAGCACTGTGAACTCTGCTTCTCATGACCCCTGAAGCGAAGGTCACCATCTGCCATCACTGATAATTGCATTAAATGTAGGTTATTGACTTTTAGTCTCAGATGTGGATCAAGCCTCAAATAACCCTGATGACGTCATCAGGGTCATGTGAGGCTTGATTTTTTGGGACTTGGAAACTCCGTAACCATAGAAGACATCGGCTTTGTCTGAAATGGCATACTATGCACTACATATACTCAACAGGTGTACTATCGTTCAACATACTTTTGTGTGAATAAACAGTAGTATGTATCTTTTCGGACGCACTGAGCAGTAATTTACGTCGTCACTTTCCTGAGAGCCTCCTTGCCGGTTGGACCAAAACGACGATTTGTGAGAATCAAAGTCTGAATTAGTTTAAAATATGTATTGGTTGATGAATTATAATAGCCCTGCAAACACACAACTGAGTGCAACAGACATTCAACAAGTCACATGGGACATGTGTTGGCAGGGAGCCCTGTTAAAGGGACACTTCACTAGTTTGACATATCAAGTTCACAGAGTACCACTCAGCCTGTGAATACAGTTAAACAATGGTTGCGTCCAAAATGTCCTACTAACATGCTATTTAGTACGCTAAAACAGTATGTGAGATTTTTTAGTATGTCCAAATTGAGACAACATTAAGGGCATAACATTTTAGATTTTTATTAAAAGATAAATAGCAGTGTTTGTGTGTGTGTGTGTGTGTGTGTGTGTGTGTGTGTGTCAACTTGCTGTCAGAGAGAAGAGAGCAGAAAGTGAAGCTGGTACCATGAATCAATACTGCAGAAATAATAGAGTATTGAAACCATTTCAAATATTCAGTATCGATGTGTGTCGATTCTTCAATATTTCTGACAACACTACTGCCTATACCTCCTCCATAGACAGCCTACTGAAGGTCAAAATGCCCTATTATAACGCAGACTTACAACTTATTATCAGGGTAAATGCAAACTAATAGTAACTGATGGAAAGTAGCCCTTAAGATGTGAGTTAGTAGAAGAAATAATTCTTCCAGTTGTTTGATTATTTGCTTTAAGACAACTTTACTGACTTTTGATGCCATTTTGCATAATATTAATAAAATGATAATTAAAATGTGCACAACCACAATACAGCAAATCTAAAGAATAAATATATACTGTTATTAGGAAAAAATCAACATAAAAGGGTTGACAGTAGAAAATATGGTAAGGCAGCCGAAATTGAGACATACACATAAGATCATGCAAGGTAAGTGGCCAGGGTATTTTAAGAATTAATTTATGCTAATTAGGGACTCTCATAGATATTTAACTAGAGGCAGGGACAAAGGGGAAAGGTATAAGAGTCTGAGGAATTTATCTATCGTACGTTACTTTTCTCCTCCTATCCCATGCTTTAAAAAGATATTCAGAAAATACCAAAACATTATCAAACAGATATTCAATTAAGGCTCTAGTCTCCATACCTATCAAATCTAAACCAGGAACATGAACTTTTTAAAATGATATTTGTTGTAAATCATGATATAAAGGACAAAATACAATGAAATTAATTAGTTCTCAGCCTCATTTAGTTCACAATATTGATAAAGTCTTTCGTCTTCAATTACACTTCTGTATCTTCCTGTTTCAATATGTAGTGGTAATATACCACATCCTAACTGTGCACAAAGTGACCCCTTTAAGCAAATAACATATTTTTCAAATTTGTAATCTTTCATAAATAAACAGTAAGTTCTCAATTTGGCTTTGTCTCAATGAATATGTATTTGTATATGATCTGTTTTATATATATATATATTTTAATATGTCAAATAAATCAAAATATATGCACTACTAAAATGATCAAATATATTAGGCTTCATTTGCAAAAGCGGATAACATATGCAGTAGCTGTTTACCTTGTTAAAAGTCCAGAAAATAGTTCAGACAGATAATGTGTATTGTTTATTGAACTGTGATGAAAATGTTAGCAAAGAAACAAATGTATATGTGCTAATGCAGAAGAAGATCTACAAATATAGAGTGCATTAAGATCAGAAACCGATAAAGACACTTGCCCATGCAGAGCAGTATATTTTTGTGCAAAACCTCACAGGGTTTGTTTTATTATTGAGAAAAGCTCAGATACGTCTTATGGTGGAGCAGGAGATGACTCCAGTAAACATTAAAACCAGACAAGTAATTTATAGAGATCCCCTATCATCTGCAGGATGGGTACAGAGTAGTCACATTCCAAAAAGCCTCAGCAGAGGGCCCTCTAATTTTAGCAGAGGAAGGTTACCATACTGGGAGAAGGATTGGGAAGTGTGCAGCACAGTCACATGACGGGCCTGGTGGTGAGCCAGAAAAAGAGACAGCCAGGTCACCTCTGAAGTAAACTCGTTCATTTGAGAATAGGGGGCCTGCATTGACAAAGGTCAGACATGCAAAAGACCAAATAAAAATGTCTATAAACATGCAATGTCTTGAGTTGTATGAACAATATAACATTCGGCAATTTGTGTTTGAGAAGGTCAGCTGTTTTTGTACCTGACAGTTTTATCCTGCACATGTAATACGAGACTGTAAAACAGGTTATTGCGGTCAGACAGGGGGCAGTAGCAATTACATAATCTTCTGACTTTCTACAGCAACCTTTGACCCTTGGCTACGTAAACAGTGTCCACATGCTGCCTCCTTCATAGACACTCTCAGATGTCACCCTGTAAACCTCAAGGTCAAACTCTGTATTTACATAATGGTAGACTACTCCATTGTGCTTTAAAGTGAAGACTTATTTATCGGACACATTAAAACTTTACCCTCATCAATAAGTAAGGAACTAAATGTTTTATTTCAAGAGTCAGTTGCTCAGCTGCAGCTCTGATCTGACTTTAATTCACATCTGAGGCTGTAATGCTATTATTACTGTCAACTTGGTGCTGCTTCATCTTTTGTCTACTCGTACAACAGCAGAGACACATCTTAATTTGCTCGTAGGAGTTTAGGATATAATTTGATGCTATATAAAGTACTTCCCCAGTGTTCTTAGACTTGATTGGTAACTGTGGATATAAAAAATAAAACATAGTCTTGAGCCTATAATATGATAAATGTGCTCCATCTGCTGGACTCCTTTAGAAGGCACTGAGACTGTGTTGGTGAGCCTACAGCGACCTCTGCTGGAGGATGTGTAGATATTTGATTTCAGAAGATGGATTTGTTCATCTACCAGCAACATGTAATGATATATATATAAAGGATTTCAACTGCAGCTTCAATTTTAACTTTATCGTCATATAATGATGCTTAAACCCCAATACAAGCTGACAATGTGCATATAGTGTGTGTATTGTGACAGTATAACATAAAACCTGGAGCTCAGCCATCATCATTCAACGCAGTCATCAACTGTTAAATCATCATCACCATCACAGGCTTCCAGTGAGTTTTAGGAGAATAATAATAATACTAATATTATTAATAAATTGGACTTATATAGCGCCTTTCAAGAAACCCAAGGATGCTTTACAAAGAGGGCACTCAAAATCATACTAATAATAAAACGGAGGAAAAAGAACTGTAGCTAAGTAATTAAAGAGTGATGGGTAGATAGAGTAGATACATTTTAAGATTATAGTATAGGCCTGAATGTGTTGCCCCTGACTATTTATTTGATATGGTACAAAGATATGTCCCTGGCACCAAAAAAGTTCTGTAGTTCTGGGTCCAAAATGTGGAAAGCAACATCAATTGATGCTTTAATGATGTTAAAACTCTTCAGCCTGCTTTTACTTAGGACTTCTTTAACAAAATTAAGTTCACTTCTGCTCAATCTTAGACATTTTTAATTATTAAAATGATAATGATCGCAGTGGTTATGGTAACTATATTTATTGTATTATATTATATTACATTATATTATTTCATATTATATTATATTATATTATATTTTTATTTCATTTTATTGTATTTTATTTTAATTTTGTTTATTATTTTACTTCCCTTTTTAATTTATTTAAATTTGTAACTGTTCTTTTTCATTTGTATTATTTATATTAATTATTATTATTATTATTATTTATTTTTTGTGTAACTAATTACTGTTATATTTCTATTTCATTTTATTGTATTTCATTTTAATTTTGTTTATTATTTTACTTCCCTTTTTAAATCTATTTAAATTTTTAACTGTTATTTTTCATTTGTATTATTTATATTAGTAATTGTTATATTTTTTTATTTTTTTAATGTCTGAGGCAAAAAGACTAAAGCTTTGGTGAAAATATAAGTTAGAAGAGAGTCAATAATAAGAACCAATAGGATTCTTCCATAGGATGCCGGTAGGCGGGACTTCCTGGAGGAAGGCTATGTGTTATGTAGCTGTTGCTGTTACGACATGTGAACTGTTTTCAGTGCATTTCTTCTTGTTGGTTTGCGGTCAGTTTTGTAGCTTATGAAAACGAAAGGGATCGTGTTTAAACAGAAATACAGTGAGGACGCCCTGATCTGACTTAAACAGGAAAAGGTTTCATTCACTACTAGTATATATAAACAGTCTGGAGGATTGACAGGACAATGCAGACCTTCACAGCTATGAGATCATTTGTTTTCCAGTATCCTAAAACTATTGCTGTGGTCACAGTGACAGGTAATTATTTTCTGGAAGAAACAACAACTTGCTTTTATAGCCTAGTCTGTGTGCTCACTCACTTACCTGATGACTAATAATATAACCTAGGTGGCATTGCATGCTTAGAAAATGACAATTGAACGTCCATTCATTTTGCAACAGGCTCATATTGTTAAAAGATTCTTCATTTAAAAACAAAAGTGTTTCTAGAAATAATTTGACATGTTCCTATTTTGCTTTGCTCTTCTATAATTACTGCATTAGAGCACATTAGTACATATTTACTAGCCCGCAGTTTAAATACACAATGTGGGCTTTCATTGTAGTTATACAAATGACTGATTTGATTATAGCCTTGATTGTTGTCTATATGGTCACATGATGTAAAGTATGTTTATCATAGAGGGATGGATGGATAGACAGAGATTTGACAACAATCAAGGTACATACAAGTGTATCAGTGAATAATAATAATAATAATATAATAACATCAGTGCGATTGTTTTATGTTTTGTTAATGTATCTTTGGGAATTTTCAAATTTAACAAATCTAAAAATCAATAAATACATGTTTAAAAAAAATACACGACTGCAGTCCTGACATACAATTAAATAGTCAAGGACAAAAACACAATAAACCGAACATTTTCCTTGTGGTCCTCTTAAGAAATTGATCTTCAAGACAAACAAAACACATGCAAAACAAACAGCCAAAACTGAATTATACTAACAGGCAAAACTAAGTTATTATAGCGCACAAAAGAGATGCCTTACAGAGTTTTTGTAGAAATATTTTACAAGGATTTGCTTCAAGAATGAAAGAAATTGATCCTTTAATCTATGAAATGTCAAACAATATTGAAAAGATTTCACAGAGAGATTTCCCAATTGACATCTTCAAATAGCTTGTTTTTATAAAAACCCTTTTTACAGTATTAAAAAGGAGCAAATTAATTTGTTTGAAAGGCTGGAACCAACTTCAGTCATTTTTTTCAAGCTAATATTTGGCATTTTTGCTTGAAAAATGACTGAAGTGATAACAAAATAGTTGCCAGTAGATTGGATGTAAAACCTTTTGACATTTGAGGATATTTTGGTACTAAATTCAAAGCTGCAGTGCTGTGAACAGGTTTCTCAGTTATCTATGAAAGGCGTAGAGGTATTTAACCGTGTGGACTTCGTTACAGGAGTGGGACTTCTTGGTGTGAAGAAATGGATGGCAGGTGGAGTGTGTCGCAGCAGAGCCTCGTTGGACGGAAAGACCGTCCTGATCACCGGAGGCAACACTGGGATTGGCAAAGAGACTGCTGTTGACCTGGCTGGAAGGGGTTAGTGATGTATCCTGGTTTCATATTCTGGTCTTTAAATATCTAATTTCATTTGAAATGTACAAGATTTGCTGCTGCAATTCAGGTGCGAGAGTCATTCTGGCCTGCAGAGACATGGACAGAGCCAATAAAGCTGCAGAAGAGGTGAGGAGGAGGACCGGAAATGACAACGTTATTGTCAAGAAGTTGGACTTGGCGTCTCTACAGTCGGTGCGACAACTAGCCAAAGACGTCCTAGCGAGCGAAGAGAGGCTGGATGTTCTCATCAATAATGCAGGTAGATGTATAGATCACCTCTGACCCCTGATTGCTGTGATATATCCAACAGCTTTGAGACTTTTATTATTACTTTTAGGTGTTATGAGCTGTCCAAAATGGCAGACTGAAGATGGCTTTGAAATGCAGTTCGGTGTGAACCACCTGGGCCACTTCCTTTTGACAAACTGTCTGTTGGATCTCCTGAAGAAATCGTCTCCGAGCCGCGTCGTCAATGTCTCCAGTTTAGCTCATGAAAGAGGTGCAGTTAATTTATCTTTTTCTGTTTCACTTCAAGAGATGTAGATTTTTATTCTCTCTTAGGAATGTCGTCTTTTTAGTGTGTCATTTAATATTTAATGCCACGTCTGTGGTGATACTGCTTTCACTCAACAGGTCAAATCTATTTTGATGACATACATCAGGAGAAAGATTACAGCCCTTGGAAAAGCTATTCACAAAGTAAACTAGCTAATGTCCTCTTTACAAAGGAGCTGGCTAACAGGCTGCAAGGTATTTAAACCTTTTATAGCTCATACCTATGCAGCGTTTAATAAACTGAATAAAGTGGTACATGATACATGATGTCCTATGTCCTGTTATTTTGCAGGTAGCGGAGTAACGACATACAGCCTTCACCCTGGAGTAATCCGGACGGAGCTCGGCCGTCACTTCTGGCCCACAATGCCCCTGTGGAAGAGAGTTGTATACACACCACTCAGTTTCCTCATCAAGTCTCCTACAGAAGGGGCTCAGACCACCATCTACTGCGCTGTGGAGGAAAGCCTGCAGGATAAGAGTGGGCTCTACTACAGGTCAGTCACTGTAACTCTGTAGATGGTTGCTTCATTATTAGAGGTCAGACAGCCACTATCGAAATATCTCAATATATCGAGATTCTTGGGAGCTCTAGAGCAAAAATTAGTGAACTGTTAACCTCCACTGCTGACAGTGTGATAGCAAACAATTGTCTATTCGTCCAGCAGACACAGAGTAACATTAGTATTCATTTTGGTTTCACATTCCTGGCCACCTGATGAATGAATTTTTTTCTCTCCACTGACTCCTGACGGAAATATCTGGCTTTTAAGCTGCTAAATGCGCTACAATGTTCACCAGCTAGTCGCTGACTTGTCATTTGGTGCTGGTCAGGTAGCATACAGGGTGCTTATCAGAGCTTTTTTTTGCAGAAGACAGCTGCCTGCTGCAGGTAGAAACTAAGTTGATGAAAGCATAGCTGCGGGCAAGAAAACCAAAAAGAGTTATCTAAAATAAATTAATAGACTTCCTAGAGCTGAGAGGGACTACAGAGACACCTGCAAGTGACCACTTTCACATTATACACATAGCACAGTAGTCATTTGATATTCATATTGTTGTATGAAAAACATGATCGGCACAACTTTAAAACTAGATTTTTAGCACAGGGATCTTTTTCGAGACTGGGCGTCAAGACCAGGTTATAAAACAGGGCTCAACCATAGACCATAGTTTTTTGCCATCGCCATCTTGGTTATTTGCAACCAGAAGTGACACGAGAGGGTGGAGCTAAGTACAACTGAACGCTGAATAAAAAATTTTCAGGCGACCAAAATGTTACAATTAACTTTCATGAACTGAAAACACACTGTGAAAGGGTTAAAGTTCTACGACGAAAACACGGACAACACCGTGGTAGCGACCTGTCAATCACAAGGTAACCACGCCCTAAAGTACACCCTGCTTTATGGTCTATTTGACTCTAAATGGGACCATAATTTACTAAATGAACATCATGCTGTATTGAAAAAGACTTGAAACTAGCGATTGAGACCATAAACTCATGTTTACAATGTGTACTGAGGTAATAAATCAAGTGAGAAGTAGGCTCATTTTCTCATAGACTTCTATACAACCAGACTTCTTTTTGCAACCAGAGGAGTCGCCCCCTGCTGGCTATTTGAAAGAATGCAAGTTTAAGGCACTTCAGCATTGGCTTCACTTTTCAGACCCTGGAGTTGGACTCAACTAAAGGCCCTTATCAAGTCAGTGGATATTGTGCTTTAGTAGTGCCAAACAAAATATCAATTAATTAAATTACCACAAACCGATGGCCTCAGTGAATCTGGAGCTTTTGAGGCCAATGAAAACTAAATATGAATTGATTCCTATTGTGTGGAAAAATCACTTTGCTTGCAGTCAATGCAGTGGTATATTTTCCTCCTACTAGACAGGAAGATATGTCAATATGTTGCTTATCACAGAATCATCTGATATATCATCAGTCTCTTGTATAAAATATTGCAGTACCCTTGTATTGTGAGTTACTTTGTGATTAAGATTCTTACCCTGAATGTGAACTTGTTCTCCGGACTAAATGAGCACTGTAGTAACGTATCGAGTCACATGTTTAAGACTAAATTCTGCACTGATTGCAGCGACTGCGCCCCTAAAACGGCGGCCCCTCAGGGTCTGGATGACGAAGCTGCCAAGAAGCTGTGGGAGCTGAGTGCCTCTCTGGTCGGTCTGACATAATCACAGTGACATGGATGCCGATCATCATCACCCTCGTAGCACCAAACGGACTGCCAGGTGGCCTGAGGAAGGACTGGTGCTCTTTCTAATGAGCATCTGTGTAGCTACTATCAGCTGAGCTCCTACTTAATGTGACAAATGAGTAAACAGACAGCAATTCACAAGTGATAGACATTTATTCAGAATATACAACAAACTACTTGCAAAAATACTATGGATTTCTTAAACAGAAGCAATGCTTCACAGGTAAGTTACATGGAAGCTGTATGATCTTTAGTTTTGATTGCCATTAGCGTGAAATGACATTTTAATTGACAAGTTTCACCAATGTCTGTGTTGACTAAGGGCTAGAATGTCATTCTATGTTACTTGATTTCATCACATAAGAATAACGTGTGCTTTGAAGGTTTTTGTAACACTGTTAATAGCAAGTTTTTTCCTCCTGGGCAATAAAGTGCTGTTAACATAGCCCATTGTTTTACCTGTTTTTTTTTTAAGGCATATTTTTCATTCATTCACATCACGTGTATTCTTCATTTTGTTCCATGTGAGACCAACAATATTGAAATATAACACATTTTGGTTACATCATCATGAATTAAAAATGCTCCTAATACATTAAATGTATCTGTCCACTCTTTTTTTTTTTTTTTTTTTTTTAGGTTTCTTTATCTTGAAGGCACTTTGTACAAATTTGCTACAAACAGTCAAATTTCATCTTACTCAAAGCTACATCTCAGACAAGTGCATCACATTTTTTCTTTTCAAAAGAAAGCCCATTAATGGTTCTAATTACATATGCACAATGTGCACCCGAGTGGCCTGCTGGCTACAAATGGACCCTGTATGTTCCCTACGAGTTACATTATCATGTAAGAGAGCTAGATCAGAGGAAAAAGTACTGTGTCTTGGCATTTACATTCAAAACTGTAATACATATACAGCAGATGTTGTGATGTCAAAATATAATAATCTTTAAGGTTGGGTGTAACACAGGGAGGAAGTCTATCTATATTGCTCAGTTTCAATATATATATATTTTTAGAAATTATACATTATTCAACATCTAGATGGCTGCGAGTCTACACAGCTGAACCTATGGATGTACTTCCTGACAATATGTGCTGCATAAACACCATCACTAACTAATGAGCCAGCTCTTCAAAATCAGAAAGCTGTTTCATCTGCTCCACTTGCATAGAGTGCCTTCTCACAAGTTTCTTCTTGGACTTGAGGCCGCCTCTCTTTGGTGTGTTTGGTGCTACCGGAGCTATGGATCTAATACCTGTGGCCAGAGGTGAGGAGGGCTTGCTACTAGCCCCGATGTCAGGGATGGGAGGGTTCGGGTTGATGTTGAGAGGGGGCAGGTGGCCGGGCCTGGTGTGGGAGATGTGGTCCAGCAGCAGGGTACCCGAGCCTCTCCTCTCCAGGAGGCCAGGTGCACGCCTGCGTGCTGTGCTGGGAGAGGACGGGCTGGCGTTGCCGTCTAGAGATTCTCTGGAGCTGGTCAGCATCGCTAATGGAGACGTGTTGAGTTTCCTTCGCTCCACAGGGACCTTAGGAGAGTCTAACATGGCAGAGCCTGAGTAGAGCTGCGAGTCTGAGTCATAGTGATCGTTCCCCAGATGTCTCCTATGCATTGTGTCTCTCAGACTGGCGAGTCCACTGCTGCAGCTGCTGCTGTTGTTCTCCTGCTCCGTGGGCACCGTACTGCGCCGTGCCAGCGGCTGGTGCTGGCCCAGAGATCTCTCATATGACGCTTTGGATGTCGGAGGAACCGATAGCGAGGTTGTCATTTTGCAGGGTTGTTCGCCCACCAGTGGGAATAAGCTGTCCTTCCCGTCCACGCTGCTCTGCCGAGATAAAGCTGACCTCTTACTCAGAGAGAGTCCGTTCACCCCTGTGACGACATCCTCGGCAGAGCTGGCTTTCTTACTCTCCTCATGGGCGGCGGCTGCAGCCAGGACCGAGGGAGCGATCAGCCCCCAAGGCTCCGACTGCAGCCTCTTCAGCTGGGGCAAGCGTGCACGTTTGGGGTTTGCGGGCCGCCGCGTCGGAGACGTGGGTCCGTTGGCGAGCTTGGCAGCCGAACTGGAGGTTTTCAGCTTGGTCTGGAAACTGAAGACTGTGTTTTGTTGCTCTTGCTCAGGCGTGGGAGATGCAGTGACGTTGATATCGGACGGAGAGGTGCAGTATGCTGAGGACACCTCATTCAGCTCTGGTGACGGCGGCACATTCAAGTACTGTTTGGTAGTTTTAGTGCCAGACGGTGACTTGTCTGTGGTGATTATAATGACCTCCTTTCCTTTCGCTTTGCATGCATCCAAGAGCAGCTTCAGCGTCTCCTTATCGTCCGCGTTGATGGCGTAGACCAGGGCCGAGGCCCCGCTCCTGTCCTCCAGACTGGGATCGGCCCCGTTGCTCAGCAGGTGATCCACCACCTCGTGGCCGGCCTTGTGGATGCAGGCCTGCATGAGAGCCGTCCTACCGGCTTTGTCCTGTATGTTGGGGTCCGCCTGGTTGTCCAGCAAGTATTTCACCAGCTTCGACTTGCTCACGCTCTGCTGGTCGGTATGCGTGGACATGCAGGCCACCATGAGAGGCGTCTCTCCACGCTCATTGCTCTCGTTGATGTATGCACCTCCTTCCAACAGGAGCCTGGTGAGTCTCAAACGTCTGAGCCACACCGCCTTCAGGAGCGAGTTCCCATCAGTCCGCAGCTCCAGGATATCCGCCATCTCCAAGCCAATCACAGATCTTCTCAGTGTTGAACTTACAGCTTGCAGCCCTTTGAACAAAATCACTGAAGTTAGTTCAGCTCACATTGCAAAATCTTTACATTTTAACACTCATATTGTTTTGTTTTTTTACTAAATCACCACCAGCAGGTGGCAGTCTGTTACAACTTAAAGGTTATAAATATAACTTACTGTTACAGATTTCTGATATAGGAAATAGATTATTTATATAATAATTCAGATGAAGATAATGTGTTAAAAAAATTTAGTTTTCCAAAGTGGAAATGGATCTAAAATCATGTCTCCATGCAGGAGACACCATGGCACCTGTTAGATTCATAAACAAAATACTGATGGATGATCATGATATATTGAAATGTAAAGTTGATCTCGTTATATCTGTCAAGACAGCAGCTTGCTTGTGCCTCTTTATCCATCACATTTATGGAAGCAACGACGAACAAAAGCGTCCATCAACATATATAAGTGCGCAAAACACCAGCCTTGTTCATCTTTTTTAAAAAAAAATAAAAAATGTCTTAAAAGATTCTACATAAACGAGATTTTTTTTAATATCTAAAATCAAAATAGTGACAACACAATGTGCTTAGACAGTCGACATATATAAATATGGGCACCCCCGTGATGCGTAAGAGTCGCTGTCCATGGTTCTCATCTTGGAGAACTTAGCGACAAAAAAAACGCGCTCCATTACAACAAATGACTGGGTTGGTCTGTTTTCTCCATTAAAACACTGCATTTGACATTGTCTTTATTATGTAATATTAATACACATTATATATATATAACATTATACATATATGTTAAGCATAATCCATTTTTTACCAGCCTAATCTAAGATGGATAAAGACATAAAGTTGAATTAATTAACCCTCGTTTTTCCATCATTTTGTATAGTTTAATAATTTCGCAGAGCAACTTAATGTCTGCTATTTCTCTTACCTGGTCAGAGGAGAGGTTTTCCATTGCTCAAAGTATAGCCCAGTGCTTTGTCATGCAAAGAGGGAAGAAATTGGGGTTGAAAATGATTCAAAAAGAGGAAAGTTTGTTGCAGTTCTTCGCAATATCTCCTATTTTACATTCAGCCTCGACTGTTTCCCATCGACGCGTCCTAGTTTAGGTGACAGGGATACCTCTCTGGCACCATCGCACATGAGCTGTGTGGCTTTTTGTTATGGAGGCTCACTACATCAGTCCAATGGGGAGTATTCCTTTCACTGCGCACTCAAGGATCACAACCTGGAGATGCTTGCTGGGGTTATAAATAACTTACTTTTCTTGCTTGTTGAATGAAACGTGTATTCTCTTGACGTCAGAGTAGTCGACCAAAATAAATTGCGTCTGATGAAAAAAAAAAAAAAACCTCTGTCCTGATCTTCATGTCTGCAGCACACACACACAAACCAGTTCCCATGCAAGCACATGTAAAATGTTCTGTTTTTTAATTGTATCATTTCAAAAAAAGGATAAATGAACACACATAGGATGGAAATGAGGGGAATAACAATTTAGCTGTCTTTAATCCCCTTTATAAAATGTGTGAATCCATGCCTTGGTATAGTAAGCCTGTGCTATAAATAAGATTTAATCTGTCTGCGGTGTGTGGAGCATCAGTGCCAGTTGTTAGAATAAAAGACCGTCTTCCTATCTTGCCATGTAATAAAGGGGCACAGAAAAAGACAATTCAGCTGTTAAAATATGACAAAGGAATCTGCTCTGGATCACCATCACCATCACACTGCTTCTTCTTCTTCTTCTTCTTCTTCTTGCAGGAAATGCCAACATGGGCTTCCTTAGACATTCAAATCAGGAGATCCTATTTTATAAGCAGTGATTCATCCATAACATAGCATAACATAATTAATAACTGGAGGTTATTTATGCAAATATCCAACCAAGTGCGTCTCTGATTGGCTTTTTTCGCTGCTCAATACATGAAGAGATAGAGCAAAATATATTTCACACTTATATATAAATATATATATATATATATATATATATATATATATATATTTACTGCACAATTAAAGAGGCCAAAACTTGTAGCAGCCATCACAGCTATACAGCCTAATAGGGACATTTCTATTTTTAGGTTGCTATGAGACAGCACAGAAGCAGTTTCTAATGAGAACAGTGATGTTCTCAGCCCTGCAAGGAAGGAACAGGTAAATCAGACACATAACATTCCACCGAGGACCGCCAGGCTTTTGTGGCATTTACTTAAATACTTTTCTGATGGTGGTGGTGGTGGTGGTGGTGTTTTTTTTTCACTTGCACAAGGATGCAGCCACCACCACCACCACGTTCAATCATTAGTCCTCTGACCCCTGCTCTTTCCCTCTGAGACCAGGACTAATCACTTTATGACCCATCCAAACACTTGACGTCTCAGGACTCCAGTCGTCAATGCCTGCAGTGATTTCTCACCTGTGATTGCCTTCTCGGGCCCCCGGGGACATGTTGTTTACGAGGCACATGGAGAAGGTGGTCTTATAAAAACAGCACATACAGTTGTCAAAAGAATGTGTCCATCCCATTCAAGAGACATTGTAATGTGCAGAAATCTGGTCTGATCAAATATTTATAGTTATTTATATAAAAGACTTCTCTGAAATATTGTTTTTTATATCTTGAAGAGAGCACATTGTATTGTAAGTATCAAACATCCTGAAGGAACCTGTGGCATATGCCCTTAAATTCATAATTTTTATTCTAAGAACTGGTTGTCTCAATGCTTTTGGTCATAGAAAACCTAAAGTGCAACTGCTATTTAAACCTGCAGTAGGCAGAATGTTTTTGACATCATTGGACAAAAAATCCATAATAACCTTTCAGCATATTGTAATTCAAGAGAAAACTAGACTTCTGCACCTCCTCATGGCTCTGTTTTCAGGCTTTAAAGAATCTAGCCTGTGACGGGAGACTTTGGCCAATCATAGGTCATTTCAGAGAGAGAGCGTTTCTATTGCTTCGACTGTTGGGCGGTGCTTGATATTTCCTTAACTGATCTTAACATAGCTGCCGGGTCACAAACTTTCTCATTTTACAGCTAAACAGTACACTACAAGATGTTTCTGAAAACATTTGAGGCGAGAAATAGTCATTACAGTGACAAAGTATTGATTCATATTTGATCAGGTCTGCCTAGTTTTCACCGTTTGATCGGAGTTCACGAGTGATTGACAGCTGCTCAGAGACGTCAAGGCTCAAGCTCGGCTCTGATTGGTTGTTTTCCTCCAGTCTGTTAAATCTTGCAGATGCCATTAGGAGCACCGGAGGACACAGAGGCACATGATTTTTTTTCAGATTACCTGTCTCATGCACTATACTGTCAGGATATATTGTTTGTTTTTAAAAAAATAGCTTTTTTAAATCATATTTGCTCCATTTCTACCCACTGTGGCTTTAAATAATGTATAATGTAGATTTTTTTGTGCTATGTGACCTGTATCATGGACAGACCTACTGTCCACAGGGAGATGACGGACCAAGGACCACACCAAGGCCAAAGCTCACTGGTTTTGTTCATTAGCACTGGGAGCAACAGGAACGTCAGCAGTCCTCATACAGCGTGATCTTTGCACCCAACGATGCTGTCGTCGGCGGTCTATTAAAGGGAAAATAAATAATTAAAGTGGAGAGAATAAGCGCCGTCACCCCTGGGAGCAGTTTCCATTTTCAGATATCTTACATCGCAGCTGCTGCTCTTCCTCCCCTCCTTTCTAAATATAACCTTTCCTTCAGTCTGCATTGTGAGATTTTTACTCAACAGACTACAGTAGCTTGGAGACTATTTATAGATCCTGCAAAGTACATGTAAAAGTTATCAACAGTTATCAAATTTAGAGACGGCTCACAATGTCTCCCAAAGTAGTCAGCAACAGAATATCTGGTCTTAATCCCCAACCAATGTCAGTGTTTCAAGAAAAATGAAAGGAAATGGATTTAAGGAAAATGGAAATAATATATCTATATCTATAATATATCTATCTGAATTGGGCGCTATGTCTATTTTTAAAATAGTGTGTTGATTAAATGTCTGGCTCCACTGATGTCAGTAAATCTTTAAGGATTTTTTTTACCGATATGTCACTCTGTATTTTTTTACCCGTACATTCCCTTGCCACTTGCATATAGCTGACTCTCAAAGTCTTGTATTGGCTTAAAATATGGATGTATTGCAGATTCTCTTTTTCAGGAACAAAGGGTCAAGGGTCAAAGCCGAGAATTTGAACAGTTTAGAAAAGCATCATAACACAAAAATGATCACAGGCCGTGATGGGAAGAATGGGACACAACCAGACTTTGATTAGTGCACTTGGACTGCCATAACAGCCGGCTAACTTAACTAAGCATAACATGTGAAACGGGGAAACAGCTTGGCTCTTTCTAAAGGTAACAACATCCGCCTGCACCTTGTTTTTTGTAGCTGTTTCAGGTCTTTCTGCAAAGCTAAGTTAGCCGGCTGCTGGCGGTAGCTTTATATTTAGTGTATGGGTTGCGTCCTAAATTTCATACTAACATGCTATTTAGTATGCTAAAACAGTATGTGAGAGTTTTTTGTATACCCAAAACCTTAGTATGAGACCAATAGTACACAAATTGCTTACTATTTCTGGTGAAATATTACAGTATGCAACACCGGAAATGGTGGCATAAATATCCCACAATGCAATGCAGTAGTCAGCAGAGTAACATTATTGTGATTGTGCCAATTTTTTTCTTGGGCCCTCACCCCAAACACAAGCGCATGCTCGTGCATACACAACCACTCCAGCCTTAGATCAGCACCACGGACAGCAACCGGAGCGCCAAATGTGTCAACGCTAACTTAATGGCATGCCCTGGACTCAATAAACACAGATTTCAGTAGTTGCACATTTTCCAACATAAGAGACGTAACAATTACAGTGCTATAGATTTAAATCCCTCATCCCACTCCATAATAACAAAAAGAAACTACTACTAGTACTCACCCATTAGAACGTCATCCTACAGGTCTTGTGCTAAGCAAAGTCATTAACAACACTGCTTAAGAACCATGTCCTGTTTTATTGGAATGTCCTGGCCCGTGAGCGACGCAGAATTTTTGTACCTCCTTATTTCACTATGAAATAAGGTGGCAGGTGGCTGGAGGGAGATCGTCAGGAGATCACCTGAACGTTTCCTACTCATCTTGGCTATATTGTTAGTCATTTCCAGTTAATATCACAATATTAAACATGTGTTTTCTGTTTAAAAAGAACAAACAAAGGAAGATAAGTGGTTACGCCTCCAGTCTGATCTAGAGTGCACATCTGATCAGTAGCCTGGTTGCGTGGTAGCGTAGTTTGTTTACATGCCGTAACAAAAGTGCATATGACGGATTCAGTATGGATACGGTGTGGGAAGCTGATTTTTGGGTCTTTGACAGCTTCTGGGCACCGGTTGCACCGTCAATATTTATGCCACTGACGTTACTGACAACAACGTTCATAATGGACGTTGATGGACAGCTCTGTAATATCAATAATGCTTCATTTTAAGTGTAAGTATAAGATTTCACTTTGGGCGTAATGTATATTTTGAGTTAAATCAGACTTTAATTCTCACAAACCGTCGTTTTGGTCACACAAGGTTGGCACGGGTTACCATGGTTACACGTCTCCAACTGGCAAGTACGCTCTCGTAAATTACTGCTCAGTGCTCTTGAAGAGATACCGTTTATTTACACAAAGATATTTTGAACGGTAGTCCACATATTGAGTATGTATTGCATAGTATGTGATTTCAGATGCAGCAATGATATCAATCTTCTCATCTAACTCTTTGCAAGAAAGAAAATACGTGTATTTCCCAAAATGTCAAACTTTTCCTTTAAAGGATTGAATAATGACCTACAGAATATAATTGTCTATGACTGTTTAAGATTAAAAAACTGTGTATTGAGTGCAAACACATCCTCACTGTCCCGCAGAGCCGATCTGAATCTCCTGTCAGGAGAAATCTGCTGCTGTCATACAGAAGGATGGTTGATATTGTGAATACAGAAAAATCCACACAAGTTCTTTTGATACAATTAACTCATGAGGGAGATGTGTTTTTTTTTTTAACGCTGCCCAACTTTTCCATCTTGACAATCGCATTTACATTTCTACATAGAAGTTCCAGAGTGTATATACCCTCTGTTGTTGTTTGTCTCTTTAAAAGACTGAGTTTGACATTCTCATGGCATTTGGTGTCTCTGCGATTGTATCAAGCGAATGTGTGGGCTGCGACAGCAATGAACTGGCACGAACCCTGCTGCAGCTTTGCACCGGACTGCTCCATGCCTCCCTCCTACCTCGGCAGATTTAAGGAAAAAATGCCTCCAGTGCAGCTTAAAAACCTGCCACCCCTCACATATGCTGCAAGTTATTTTTTTTTTACTCATCCACTCATGATTATGTCCCGTGAAGTATAACACATTTTCAGACACTTTGATCTTTTCATATTGAGAAGTGCTACTTGAAATCTTGAAAATGGTTCCACTCCTCCTCTGCCTCCTTCTCCTTCATCACTCCTTCTGTTCTTTCACATCTTGCGGTGCAAACCAACACCTGCCCTGCTGGCGAGCGGTAATTGAGTAGAGCATTATTCAAAAGCATTATTCAAGGGCATTATACAGGCAACAATTTTGCTGGGTGATCATTGTGTATGTCGGCTGTATCCTAGGAGATTGGTGCATATCTAATAAGGAGTTTGTTACTCATTTTGCAGAGTGGGCACTTTGATGTCCTCCGTGTTGAATTTTGTGTTTTAGCTCAACATCCTCCTAATGAAGCAGAGGGCCTGAAGCTTCAGAATTGGTTGCTTATCAACTCTGCACGCCACTTATTAGGAGTTGTTGTGGAGCCTTTAATTGGATATTGGAATAAGAGGCGCCTTAATGGCTTGTCGGTAATCAAGTGGTCAAGATATATCCACAGATGACAGTATTGTTAACATCATTAAGAATTTCACCGTCAATATCCAAGCAGAACACTTTCTTCTTCATGTTTCATGATCGCGTTTCCTCCTGTCCTCTAAACCGACAAGTGTTTCCACAGTTTATCTTGTGTAGTTTGAGGTTCTGTACAGCCGCCTCAGAAACTGCAGAAGTAATTAGTGGCAAAATTGATGTTTTGGTAGGATCTGTCACACCTCTGTTCACACCACCAAATCAAAAGCTTACCAATGTGTCTGCCCCCCATCGAGCGGACGGCAGAAACTCTCCCTGCTATCAAATAAGGTATCTAATGGAACACTACAGAGAGAATACACAGCCTTCAATAAACGTCCAGGGATACCTATCCGTGTATCAAGATTGCCGTCCCTTCGACACCTTTTCGTTTAAAGATTTCATTCATCTAAATCTGTGTAGTGTTTTATATCTGTATTAGTTACAGATTTGTAGAATAGGGTAGAAATATGTTGCTTTTAATACGTTTCAGTGCGAACAGTGTTTTGCGCTGTGAATTCGTCACAGACTGTCTCAGCGCTGCATCTGTCAGAAGTTTGGGTCTGTCGGAGTATGTGAGTACATCAGTGTGGATGAGTGGATGTTCTGACAGCGAGTTAGAGAACTTCACTCTGCTCGCGGTTCACACCCCTGAGACTGTGACGTCTTTGACACCATGAGGCACTCTGACCAAAATACACCTCCTCTGCAGCACAAGGTGGGGAAAGAGCTTTTTCTGTGCCTGTTGTTGTCGGTGACGTCAAATCATTCCAGCCCGTCCTCGAAGGATGTCAAGGCTCATCTGCAGAATCAGACATGACAGGACCGAACAGGATCAGCCAGGCCTCTGCAAAATGAGTCCTCTCTAGGTGACAGAACTAACAATAGATCTGAAGCTTCATAAACATGGCTGTAAGGCAGGATACCTGCCTCCTATTAATTTAAGACTTAATCATGCTCCACTGAGTACATACATAATTAGTTACTGAGCAACTGAATGAACCGTATCAACCTACAGTATAGTAGGCTGATCTTAACATCTCTTTATATATATCTTCTCTAATAAATTTATTCCTGCTCCAATAAGAAAAAGGCTGGTGAATGGAGCTTTTGTTCAGAGAGCTGATTGTTCTTCAGGTTCCCGATAAGAAAATGTGGCAAGAAGACGGGACAAGCGTGTTGCAGCTGGGTCTGATCAGCTGTGTTGGGAGGTGGGAAGAGCTGGCAGGTACCAAAGGAAAAACACAAGTCAGTAATTATTGCTGGGTGCTAAAAGAAAGGAGCTGTGAGACAATGAAAGCTGTCACACTGAATGCATTCCAGCTCCTCAGAGATGAACTGTTCTTACACAGCATCCAGTTTGAGACTGAAAATGCTATATGTTCTTACAGGCTGTACTTTGTCACAGCGGTGCTTTGAGTAAAATGCTGAGTTATATGCTAAAATGGTAACATGCTGATGTTTAGCAAGTGTAATGTTTACCATGTTCACCATATAGCATGTTAACATTTGCCCTTTCCAAGACTGCATTAATGTGAGCTGCAGAGTGCAAAACCGTAGTAAAGCTGTTCGCCTCGCTCATCCTTACCATAATAACACTACTTTAGGAGCAACGAAAATCACGACAGGGGCTGGCATTAATGACAAGCACGTCAGAGAACTACAGTGGCCTTCAGGTAACGTAAAAACGCGAAAGGCTCTCTCTAGAGCCAGTGTTTGGTTTGTCCGTTCTGGGCTACTGTTGAAACATGGCGGCAACATGACGTACTTTGTGAAGAGGATCTGCTCATGTTCGCTCACGGTTCATTCTAAGCTAACAAAAACACAATGATTCTTAGTTTCAGGTGATTATACACTAATGAAAACATAGTTATTATAAGTATTATATTCCAATTCTGCTAATAGATCCCCCGAAATTTAAAACACAGGAAGGAAGCGCTGCTTGGATGTGATGGCTCACACGACAGGTGCTCTTTAGGGAGGCAGGTAAAAGTACATGAAACAGAATCCAGGGAGTCTTGCTGAATAAATCATCCTCAAGTGGTGCAGACAACCATGGAAAAAAAACTAAGCCACTCCGTCTTCAGGTGAAAAAATATATCGTAATTTTATTTTCTAAGCATAGGCAATAAAAACAGACCAATGCGCATCGACTCTAGGTCTTCATCAAAGTCTGTTAGTTAGTTGCTTTTCCATGGTTGCACCAATTGATGATTTATCCAGCAAGACTTCCTGAATTCTGTTTCAGATCACCCAAAATGTTACACCTTTCCTTTAAGGGACTTACAGTTCATCAACACGAATGCCTGTACCAAATTTCATCCAATAGGTGTTGAGACATTTATGGTTATAAATAGAGGAAACATCAGAAGGTCACCAAAGTCAGTAGGATTCATGCTCTGGGAACAATGAATGCTTGCACACAACTTGGTGCCAATCCATCAAGTATTGAAAGAGAAAAATTTGACCTACTGGTGGCGCTGGATGAAACCAGTGGTCAGTAGGAATTATCCGATGAGCCATTCATTCCTGTATGAAATTTCAAGCCAATCCATCCAAACGTTGTTGAGATATTTCAGTCAGGAGCAAAGTGGTAGACCAACCAACCAACCAACCAACATTGCTGTCCCTAGATCCACTCCACTAGCATGGGTTAAAATGTCCAGACTGATGTCCTGACATCCTTGTCGAGTCAATTATATTCATGTCAATAAGTAGTCAATGATCTGAATTGACCTAAAGGAAGGTGACCTCGTCTTTAAGATGTTTTTCTTAATGTCAAATGACTGCATGTACTAGCAAACAAGAAGCCTTAAAGAGCAATAAATCAGCATCCTGGTGTTGAAAGCATAGTATTACTGCGTATCTCTCACATACTCTCTTACTCTCTAAATCTGAGCGGTTCAGCTGACACTATTGGCTGAGCTGCCTGTGTTTGTATCCTGCTGTTTGCGCACACAGACCAGGCAGGACTAGTATCAGAGTTTCCAACAGGAGGTAGAGGTAGCGAGGGCTCTCTCTGCTTGAATCACAACTCTCCCGCTTTTTAATCCTTCTTCCTGTCTGATTTCAGTTCAAAACAGGCATGACAATAACACACCGCCACGGCGATCTGGCTGCCAGCCTGTTGGCAAAAATACTTTGTGCGAGGAAGATAATAGACATAATTAAAACACACAGTGCTGAGTTAAAGGGAAGGAAAATTCATCTCCATCCTGATTCCCAGTGCGCTCGCGAGGCCCAAAGCGCTGAGATACCTGCTTGTGTTCCCCTGGGCCAGGAGCTCTCATACCTGACTGAGCAGATCGAGATAAGAACCAGTTATCTTTGCCTCACAGCACTTCACATCCCAGAGGGAGATCACCTCTCTTAGTACAGACACAGCAGCCTGGGATTCAATCAAACCAGAATAATACCATTTACTCCGTGTCTCTCTAACTTCCAACTACAGTCACTTTAAAAGCACTGACATGTCATTAATTGTTAGAAGAGTGTTTTGGATAAGAGTGCCTGCTTTGAGAGCTTAAATCCCAAATGACCTCTAGGTAAGATGAAGTGTATTAAAATAGATGCAGCTTGCTGTTATTATTTTAGCTATAGGCACTTTGAGTCATTATTCAGCAGGTCAGAAGGGGCACTGTAATCATGAAGCAGTGAAGTGTGCCGCAACAGGGTTGTGGAAGGAGGTAGACTTGATGTAAAGAAAACATATTGAAATCTCTTGAGCTCAATCAGACCAATGCTTGATTGGTGTCATCTACAGTGCAACAGATATTGAGCTGCTCGTTCACACTATACGCTTTTATACATCAAACTCCCATTGTTAAAGCTCCCAATGTCTTGGATTCACATTTTAAGTATTTAGAATTAAGTATTCGTGATTAAATAAGCAAAGTTGATATTTTTAAGACAAGTAAACAACTTTGATTCAGATGTTACTAAACACTAATTGGTGCACTGAAATATGTGACATCACCTTTTTCCATCTCAGCCCCGCCCATTTCAAATCAATGAGAAAAACAACGTATCCTCATACAAATGTTTATATGATATCTTATGAAAACTTAGTTCAACATAAAATTCTGTTTAGGCAACAAAACTACTTAGTTAGGTTTAGGAAAAGATTGTGGTTTGGGTTTTCATAACTCCAGAAATGGCAGAACTTAAGTACAGAAGTCACATGACAAATAAATCAACATTTACTGCTGGTTTCACACGGGGTACAAACAGCGGTCTCTTGGGTAAAAGTCTGGTGTCTTTTGACCCACCCATCCACCATGGATGTGTAAAGAGAACTGGATACAGCGGGGCCCCGTTCATTCCTACGAAAGTTGATTCACCTCAAAAAAGATTATCCGCTGAGTTACAGACTTCTCTTTCCCAATGTAAGTCTATGGGAAAAAGTATTTTTGGGCCCAATGGCATCACGAGATGGACACGGAAGTTGCAGTACCACCGTATGGCCACTACGAAAATTGGCATCAACGATCGGCGCTCTTCCTGGGGGCTTGCCATCCACCCTCCTCTTTACGCAGCGTTTGTTGCTCTTTATACTTCCTAGTTCACAATTACTTGGACTGCATACAAATTGATTTCGTGGGATAAATACGAATTACAGTGCATTACTTTTCATAGGTATGGCTACGAACGGTATATGAGAGCAGCCTGAGAAAAGCAAAGACAAAACACAAACTACATAAATGGTTCATGTAAAATAACCAAAACTGATCGAACTGTAGCTGAAAGTCTTGTGTTCATATAGGATACCATCGCTCATAGTAGGAGGCTAGTTGAAAAGATGGGTTTTCAGGTACTTTAAGCTTGATGTATGAACGGATTCTTGAATACAACGATGTGATATTTAACTTTGGAAATGTGTTAATCTGACAGAATTCATCTAAATGACCCCATCGCTTATAAAACTGCTGTACAGAGAAGTCAAAAATACGATCAAATTGAAAATATATACACAGAATATGTGAATCATTTGGACACTACAACCTTCATGCAGACAGAGATCGGCACGAGCAGTCCAAACTAATCATATGTGAAGTACTGCACTGAAATCTATCATCAATACTTCGGCCATAATTCACCATTAAAGCTACATTCATTGATTTTTTTGGGGGGGCCACTTGGGGAATGAAAGCACAAGATTGACATATTATCACCTTATAAGGTTGCTGTTGAACGTTTTAGCAAAACGGTTGCTTATTTACACATCCAGCAAACACAGAGCAACATTAGGCTATCATTCATTTGGATGTTTCTGGACAATATTCAGTCTCTATTTCAGCTGTTTTTGGTCCCTGCCAACTCCAGAAATCAAAGATCCAAAATAGGGAAAATAACTACAGAGTTATGTGCTAATTCTTTCACATTACACATAGTCATATGATCTATTGTTATATAAAAAAAAGAATATTGATTTGAAGTTTTGTTTTACTGACTCAGTCTTTGAGCAGACGGAGGATGAACTGGTGTAGGCCCTTTTCATTACACTGGGCTCTCCCAGCATTTGTGTGAAGAGGAGTCAGTTTAGTTTGGCTCTAAACTCAGCGTGACTGAGCTCCAGTTGGCACATTCTGAGAGCAATATCTTGTGTGGTCGGATGACGGCATTGTGTCTTGGTTTGAAAGGTTTTCAAAGGTATACCACTCTGTCCAGATAAAGACTTCCTATCATCTCAGTATGGAGCTAAACCAGGGCACTACCTCATTCTGCAGGGTCACACTAGGAAAGTGTTTGACCTCAAAACTGGCTTCAAGGGACAATTTGTTCTTTTTTTTAAATGATATCTCTCTTCCGGGCTTACTGATATTATCAATATCTCAGTTTTATTTATTTTACATTCCTGATGATTCATTAAATTCTAATTTTAAACTTTATCACTATTATCAGGGTCTTATTCGCGAGGATTTCTCATCCTCTTTTCCTTTTAAGCCGCATTTCTGGTGGCACACATCCCGTGTAGTTGGAGACACCCAGAGTGCTGCTGGGATGTTTTCCATGGCACGATTGTGTCAGTATCACAATGTGGTGACTCATGTTTATCAGCTTCTCTCCTGTTGTGCCTCCTCCTAATATGAGGTTTGACGAAAATGGCAGAACTTGTGTGTCAACGTCTATATTAGTGTCTGTGTTTATGTTAAGAACTTGGTATCATGGTGTAAAATCTTCTATGAATACGGTTAACATACGTAATTTAAGAAAAGTGATCTTTGTATTGCCTATTATATATTTGTCTCCTCTGGCAACACATTATCAGTGTGTTGCCCTCAGACTCAACCTGCATGCTGCTCTCTATTCAGCAGGACGCGCTGAATGCTGAATGGAGTGGGAACCTGATTTCGTTAGCGCTGATCAAAGGGTTCAGCGAGCTCTTCATTGTCCGAGTGTGCCTCGACAAAATGGTCACAAAGCATAATCTGCAGCGGCCGTGCAACGAATCTGATCCACACAAAAGGACAACAAGTTGTGTTTCCTAGGATAAAAAGCAGCAGTTAAGGCGTTATTGAGCTTCATGAAGACCTTGTCTTTGCACGGTTATGAACGATCAGCTCTCTAGGCTTAGAAGTATTCACTCATCTTGTGCTCACAGCCAGCTGTGGTTGTCTTTGCACCCAAATTGGTAAGTAGATATCGGGGAGGAAGATTTTGGGTCATCACTGTGAAATCAATTACACGCTCTGCAGTTGCACTGCGACAACACAGCTCCAAACCTGCGATTTATCAAACGCTACTTGCTCTACATCGGTGCTGCTGCAGAACTTGTATCTCTTGTATGTCAGCTGCTGTGATATTGACTATTACACTTTATGCATCTGAATTTTGGCAAAATTGGCAAATGTTATTTCAAGTCGAGCCAGCTAAGAAACTGTTGTATCACAAGTGTTGCACCTCCACAGTCATGAGAAGATGTGGCTGTTTTACAGTGTCACTGTTGATACAGGCACAGATGGAGGGGATGTGCCCTAAATAAATATGTAAGTAGCCATGCTGAGTTCCTGGTCCTCCTGCTGCTCGCACTGATGCTATTGATCTAATTGCTCTTTTAAAGCCCAAATGCCTCCACTGAAATGTTCCCGGTGTAAACTAGTCAGCAAACGGGGCTTCAGGGTTCCTGATTGTGAGCTGATCAATCTGTGATCATCCACTTTCATATTCACAACTCTGCTCTTCTGCACACACAATGACAACCGCTTTCTCAACAAGTGATGCTATAGATGATGGTAATCTTTTTTAATGCATTCATGAAGCTGTTAGGGCTGCAACTAACGATTATTTTCGTTGTATATTAATCTGTTCATTATTTTTTTCGATTAATCGATTAGCTATTTGGTCTATAAAATGTCAGAAAGCCCCTGATTAATCGTTTAGTCGATCGACAGAAAATTCATCAGCATCTATTTTGATAATCCATTAATCATTTGTCATATTTCAGACAAAAAAAAAACATTTGCTCAGTTGTGATTGACCAAAAATAATAATAAAAATAATGAAATTAATTAGGGTTGAAACTAACAATTATTTTCATTGTAGATTAATCTGTCGATTATTTCCTCGGTTAAACGATTAGTTGGTCTATAAAATGTCAGAAAATGGTGAAAAATGTCAATCAGTGTTTCCCAAAGCCCAAGATGACGTCCTCAAATGTCTTGTTTTGTCCAAAACTCAAAGATATTCAGTTTACTGTCATAGAGGAGTAAAGAAACCAGAAAAAAATTACTCATCAAACTTGTTTCTCCTGCAAATGTCCAAGAGTTTCATGTAATTCACAATATCACAAATACAGGATTTGTGCCTTTGCCCACCGACCCCTAAAATGCCTCACAAGTAGACAATAAGACTCCCTGTAACAGCTACTGAACACAGAACAGCAAGTACAGAACTTTTCCCACCAACGGGACGAACACCAACAAGAGTAATGTCTTTGTGTATTTTTAGAGATGATTAATGTGATTCCCAATCCAGAGGACAGCAGACCAGAGAACACAATCCATGAGGGACTATGGATGGAACTGAATGGGGTCATTCGTAAGAAAAAAAACTAAAAGAACAACAACAATCAGTGAGTGTGCAGATACAGTAGAGCGCTTTTCTCTGCTTCTTTATACTTTGTTTAAATAGAATTAGAGATACATCTTTTGTTGTATTTACCATTTTCTCTGTTCACATGATGTAAATTTCCCAACTGTACACCTTGGATGGTTCTCCGTTTCCCTGAGGTGCCGGACGGTTTCCCAGAAGCACCTTGGTGCTGACCGAAAGTCCTTCTCCATGGCTGCTGGATCTCTGTTGATGTCTATGTTTTGATGTTACTGACACTGAGCTCACCCACCACACTGTACCGAAAGCAAATTCCACCGACCTTGATCTTGTGGTCATTAATAAATGTTTGATTGTAGATTGATTGATTATGTATACTAAATGCTAGGTGGAATTTCTTTTTTTCATAGTCTGGGATATGTAAATGATTAGCAACAACACTGATTTTGATGCAATACACTGGCAGTGCTCCATAATACAGCAGCCATACCCCTAGTGGAAACCAGGGGCCATGGGGCAAACATGAGAAAATGGCTCAATCTGGTGGAAAGAAAACTACAATTTTGAAGCCAGGGCTCTGGATTGAAAGCCTGATGTAATAGAATGCATGATTTTATACTGTAATGGCTGTGGGATCAAAATTTCGATTTTAATGGGTTTCAATGGGGACATTTCGGCCCTTAAGGGTCTGAGTGAACTTCCAAAATAAAAAAAAAAAGAAAATAAATAAAAAACTCACAAATATGCCAAAATGTATGCTATATGCTTTAACGCAGCCAAAATGACCAAAAATTATAAATTAAAATACCCAAAATGTCACTAATGATGCATACGGGTTAAATACTGAGAATATTTGATGCTTTCTAATGATGATTTTGGTTAACATATTTTTGGGCACTTGCTGAAACGACTGATGCTGTCGCTTGGGAGTCTGTCTCAAAAATGCGAGACCCTCCCCACTGTTATTAATATTTTCTTTGGACCCTTCTCTTGACTTTGTATCAAACACAAAAACATGTGAAAATGCATCCACTATCTCTTTCTCTCTCTGTTGGCTGGTGAAAAATGAAACACTCTCTGGAGAAATAGCGTTCAATCACTAACAACTATAAACATTCACGTCTGTTCTGTCTCTGAAAACATATTGGTCCCACAACTACTACAGTAGTTGAGTTTGATGTGAAAAAGAAAACGCTGTTAGAGACAGGACTGTTGTCCATATGACTAAACGCAAACACCTTTACGACCCAGTTTGAATTATCACACCTTAAATTACTTTTTTACAATAAATCTCACAAGGTAAAAATACAATCTGGAAGGAGAAAACGTTTACAGGCCCTCCCCTGCTCTCCCAAACAATTTAGACTAACCTTCAGCAGAAGAAAAAAATACATACTGCAAATTTCCATACAAAAATAAATGTATATCTGACATTGTGTTTAAGCAACGTCCTCATACAACAGTTCATATGATATCTTATGAAAAGTTATTTCTCATTTTTCGTGCGTTTTCCTACGAATGTCCAGCAACATGTGTCAATTTGCTTGTTAAATGCATAGTCTTTTCAAAATAAACTTCCATCATAACAGGAAACACAACAAAACTACTTAGTTAGGTTTAGGAAAAAATCATGATTTGGGTTAAAATAACTCTGGAAGTGGTTTAACTTAAGTATGGAAGTAACATATCAAAGAGTCTGGTTTCACACGGGTTACGAACACCGGTCTCACCCATCCACCCCAACCTCCTCCCTTTGTTGCTACTACCTGGTTCACGATTACGTGGATTACATCCAAATTGAATTTGTGGTATATATACGAATTACAGTGCATTACTTTCCGTAGGTATAGCTACGAGCTCCGTATGAGAGCAGTCTGGTTTAAATAATGCAGTGTCCTTGTAAGTTGCATGTCAGGTTTTTGCGGAGAAATAGTAATCGAGATTTTTGTTCTGATAATGTCACATGCACAATAAAGGACTTCATAACTGTCTAAACACATCCTACTATCCTTTATCTCAACGTCGGCGCATTGTGCCACTGACATTTAACGACAGAGATATGATTGACATTTGGTGTGAGGACATTTAGAAAAGTAGATAAGACATTGGATTTGAGGTGTTCAAGGCACGCCGCTGTTGTTGTCGAGCACACATTGTTAGTAGAGGTTTGGCTCGATCAATGTGATCAGCCATGCACAGCCAGGTGTGTGGAGAAGCTCAGCGAGGCACAGGGACAGGGTTTATAAATAAACCAAATAAAGGACGGTGCCGTCAGTGACCCTTGAGATGTGGCTTTGGAAGGGGTGGAAAGGCAGACGTTTATCCTGAAGAAACTAATAAAGCACTGTCTGTCAGCTGGGAGGTGAGTCAGCCCAGAATAGCATCATTAGAGAGAAGCAGCGCTCTGATCATGTCTCTGAGGGGAGATGACCACCACGCTGCACCACACATCCAGCCGAGACCACCAAGAAACACGCAGAGCGAACACGCTCACGATACAATCTGTTCCTGCAAACAGCAGCTCTGCAGCACATGCTGGCTTTAAAATAGCAAAACGCTTATGGTGTTACAGTCAACTGTCGTGGTGATAATCTACAAATAGAAAGGAAAAAAAATCATTCATCTTATCAAGCATCTTTTGTTGGATAATGGTGTGTTAGCTTGCCAAAGCTGTCATTACACCTCTCTCACACAAATAGTCATCCAAAGACCTTTTACACGAGGATATTCTTCAACTTCTCAAATGTGACAGCTGGCAAATAACCAGAAGATTGCTGTGCATCATTGTTATTGTTTCCTAGATTTTAATAATACAACATATCATTAACCATAATTGATCCAGCCCATGCATGATGCTACCATGTTTACCATCATGCAACATATCCTCAAACAACAATCTACTAAAGGTTTTACCTCATTTTTCGCGTAGTCTCCTTTGAATGTCCAGTAACATGTGTCAGTTTCTGCTCGCTACATGCATCCGGTCTTTGCAAAATAAACTTCTGTCTTCACAGGAAGGTTAGGTTTAGGCAACACAACTACTTAATTAGGTTTAGGAAAAGATTGTAGTTTGGATTAAAATAACTGCAGAAGTGACGTTTAAATTATGTATATAAATATAAAGTATATAAATTATGGCTTAAATATGGAAGTTACATGACAAATAAATATCAACAAGGACTTCTGGTTTCACACCGTTTTCCTGGGCAAAAGTCTGGTGTTTGTTGACCTACCCATCCACCCCGACCTCCTCCCTACGTGGCGTTTGTCAGTCTTTATACTACCTGGTTCATAATTAAATGGATTACATATAAATTGATTTTGTGGGATATATATATGCATTACAGTGCATTGCTTTTCATAGGTAGACTATAGCTACGAACAGCCTGCATCACATGGATTCCAGGTTTCTTGTTGGTGACAATGTCCAAATTGGATTCAATTTAAAGTTTTTTAATCATTATAAACGTGAACTCAATATTTGTGTTTGATAATACTTTTCTTAAAGGAGTGTAGTTCAAAGTTTGGGGAAATTAGATTAGATAAGAAGATTGATGCCCCTCATGTTTGTAAGGTAAACATGAAGCTACAGCCAGCTGACAGTTAACTTATTAACCCACCGCACATTTAAAACTCATAAATTAACACGTTATATCTTGTTTGTTTAATCCATACAAATATATTTTTTTTACCTTTAAAGAGAGCCAGGCTAGCTGCTTCCCCTTGCTTCCAGTCTTTATGCTAAGCTAAGCTAACCTCCTGCTGGCTCTCGCTTCATATTTCGCGTACTGATCGGCTCATTTAACTCTTAACAAAAAGATTATCAAGCATTTCCCCCAAAATGTTGAACTGTTTCTTCAAAATTTCTTAACAAATTACACAGCTTTAATGATGGTGAAATTTCTCAGACATAGACTATGAACATGGCTTCACACTGGCAAGTCTGCATATGCTCGCTGGTTAACTGTGCCAGGCTGCAGTTTCTTCCAAATACCAGCCGTTTCTCCAGCAGTCTTCAAGAGCTGATACATTTTTTCCGAGCTGATGAGAGTCAGAAAAACTGCATGCTACTGCAGATATTTAGGTACAAAGAAGAAACAGGAGCATTGAGGACGTGCAGATCTACTTTAGGCTCTTCCACATTGCTGAGCTGTTCCTGAATGTGACAATGAATAGATGTGAAGGGATGAGGTGGGGTCAAGCAGGATAGTAGATTTAGAAGTAAAACTGAACATGTCACATTGTTGATGAGCTGCATCAGACAAAGTCTTTTAGACATGATTGAAGATGCTGGGATTTGCACAGTTTTTATTTATAGGCTGGTTAATGTTTAAAAAGGAGGGAGGAGGTGATCCATTCTGGTGCCAACACTCTTCCCACAGAGCTACTTCACACCCAAATATGACATCAAATGATGAGACTCTTGTTGTTGGAGGTACAGCTGGCATCATTCTGATTAGCTTGTTTTTGATGAAATTTCAGCACGCAGGTGAATCGCATGTGTTGCCTTTCATGTAACTTATTTTTTTATATATTTTAGATGTTTTTGATGTACTTTTGTTTGTTATATAGGCTATATTATTTTTGAAATGTTTATCACCTTGGGAGAGATGAATGGTTGAGCACACCTGTCATCATAGAGCTTATCAGCTTATTGGCATATACCCTCAGCTGCCAGTTTATTAGGTACAACTATCTAAAACTAATGCAGTCAAATACAACAGTCCTGCAATAAATCCTTCCTTCATGAAGGTTGTTCAGTTTCAGGTTTTGATGAAGATGTTTTAGAAAGGTGTTGATACAACTGTATGTTCGTTTTGGAGGATGTAGTTTGTGGCGCTCTTGAATTGTATTGCATAAGGTGTTTCTATTATTTTGTCCATGCCATTTATATCAATGAGAGTAAGGTATATAACATAGACTGTATATAAGAAGTTCACGTAGTCACTGTGACGACACCCATTGGTTTGTGGAATATGGTTTTGAAGCCTTGAGTTCAACATTTTGGCTGTCGTCATTTTTCGTTTTTGGCCAGAGCTAAGTACAACCGAACGCTGAATAAGAAATTTATAGGTGACCAAAAAGGTTATAATTAACTTTCATGAACTGAAAACATACTGTGAAAGAGTCAAAGTTGTAATACGATAACACGGACAACTCCCAGACTGGACAACGCCGTGGTAGCGACCGTTCAACCACAAGGTAGCCACGCCCTAAAGCATACCCTGCTTTATGGTCTATTTGACTCTAAATGGGACCATAATTTACTAAATGAACATCATGCTGTATTGAAGAAGACTTGAAAATAGCAATTGAGACCATAAACTCATGTTTACAATGTTTACTGAGGTAATAAATCAAGTGAGAAGTAGGCTCATTTTCTCATAGACTTCTATACAATCAGACTTCTTTTTGCAACCAGAGGAGTCGCCCCCTGCTGGCTGTTAGAAAGAATGCAGGTTTAAGGCACTTCAGCATTGGCTTCACTTTTCAGATACCCTCAAAATGTATTGTTATAGTTAATTAAAGTGAGACTATGCTTATTTTAAAATACGAACACAATCTTCCTCTTACAAATGAATAGTTACATTTATTAGTAATAAAACACATCTTTTCTTTGTTTAATACACAGAAAAGCTACAGTCCCACTTGGTCTGGTAGTTTAACGTGGCTCACGTTAGATAATGTTAGCAAACATACATAGTGCTCTGTAACAGACGATATACTAGGTCTGTTCACTGACTTCACTACTCTTCTTTCTTTTTGCTACTGTAACATTATGGTTTAGCGTTTACCATTATCCCGTAATTGTCACTTGTTGCCGCGGTGGCAGCTGTTCAGCAAGAACACTTACTCCGTACGTTGCTCCTAGCTACCTTTGTAACACTGCTGAAATAAGTGACACTTTAGTCACGTTTCTGGGTTGAAACGGTCTGTGTTACAGCTTGAAAAGGCATTTAAGCAAAGTCTCTCTCACTATATTTTGATGGGTATGCAATTTGTTCACCTGTCCAGTCTATGTCATATGCAGTTGAAAAAGTCAATAGAATCCTGCTTTTGTTTTGTGAAAGGTCAATAAGGTGAATGGCAAAGACCATACATCCTGGAGGGGAGGCTCTTTGGTCTCTGACCCTTACTTAAACTGTCCAATAAAAGACAAAGGAGAGCAGGGTTTAAAAAAAACAAACAAATCCAGATACCCAATGGGAGTAAAAGCTGAAATAGTTTCATTCCTTCCTCGGCTTGTGTTGGTGGCTCATCTTTGGGTGTGAACGTGTCCTCCTTGCCTTGTTATAGTGTTATAGTTTACTGGTTGGTGGCGTATGAAATAAGAACATTTGGCAAAAATATGCTCACGTATGGCAGCACATCTCTTATTAGCACTTTGCCAGACTTCCTGTCAAAGCTGACGCGTAAGAGGCATGAAGATGTCACTAGCAGACTGCTCACGAGCCACCTTCACAGGTCTTGTCAGCATCCTTTGGCATATGAAGGAGGAAGAAAAAAAATGCAAACCAAGTGTCATAGAGCAGCTCGGGACCACTTGGGACCTCCAAAACTCAATTTATTAGAGGGGAATCACTTTAACGAGGTACAGAATTTAATTTGGAGTTTCCCAATGTAGATTCAACTGAATGAATAATGTGTTGATTCCTGGTTGTGTGCGCATCCTTCTCATTATTTGAGATGTACACAAAGGAAAGGCACTCTGGATCGACCCTAAATTGCTGTCGTAGAGTCCCCCCAGCCCTGCAGCCTTATCGTCGGTGTCATAGATTCCTCCTGTGAGTAAGGCTCTGACGTAAGAGCTCGCAGCAATTAGTGCCAGCACTTGCTTTGCCGCGTGTCAAGCCATAGTAACCACTGAGCTCCATACCAAGCAGATGGATACAAACCAGTCCCAATAGGCACAGTGCTCCTCCCCGAAAATTAATTGCTGGGCTCCTTCTCCGGGTGTCCTGAACCCACCCTGGGATTGTTTCAGTGGGATCTGTCATTCAGCCTGTCCCCTGGTGTTTCGGATGGTGCAGGTCTGAAAGGGCTGGTTGTGTGGCACTGTGGCATTTGAGGCGGTGGATGCCTTGGTAAACACTTAGCACATGGCAACAGATGGTGGCGGGGAGCTCCAAGCATCAGTGGGAGGTCTGGTGTTATAGCTGGAGATGATGGGGATGTGCTACCCACTCAATTTAAAGGTGTGCTTCATCCTTCCCCCTCTTTTTCCTCCTTAAAAAAAATTATGAGCAGGGCCATTTTTCATCTCTCCAACATCCTGGACATAATCATATCTCATTAACTGTTCTATATTTTGACCAGCGTGGAGCTGCCATCCATCCAAAAAGGACATCACGTGTCACGGCGTGGTCGCGGCTGATTTGAGGACCGTGTCAAAATAAATTAGCAACAGATATTAATAGGACACGGAGATCATATCACAAAATTATAGCCAAATGTATGGTGATATGCTGTGCCCTTTCTGCTTCCAGAGATGCACACCAACCCGTCTTCCTTCGCCTCTGTCTTTTTTATTGTGTCGTCATGGTGATGGGTTTTCGTCTTTGTGTCTAATTAGAGAGCTTTAGATGTATTGACTATCTCAGATCACTGAACACCTCTCCCCCAATACCTTTGCTCGTGTCGTCATCAAACGGTCAATCTTTAATTAGAAACGCGCGCGTGCAGCCACAAAGATCATACAGAACACATGTGGATAGAGACCAGTAGTGTCAAAAACAGAAATGTCTGTTGCACTGTTATTTGGTGAAACTGTTATTATCATTGATTTACTCGCAGCTCCTTCCTTCTGTGATGAACACTTTCACAAATAAACTCTGTGTGACCTTTTGCTCACAGACACTGGTGTTGGTAAACAAGTTTGTTTTTAGAAACATACATCTCCGCAAGTGCGAAAATCACAAATTTATCCCATCAAAAATCAAGTTCTTAATTAAAATACATAGTTTCCATAGTTACCAGGAGAATAGGAAAAGGATGAGCAGAAAGCTTTCCAGTTTCAACGCGGCTTTTGACGTCATGTTTTCCACGGCTGCTATTAGAGGGAACATCATGTGACGCTCGACCGGCGGTGACGTTTACAGACAGAATCACCTTTTTTGAAGTTTGGCTCATTCCTTCATGTGGTTTAAATACTTCAGGCATTTTATTTTACTGAGATCTTTGGTCATAACGTGGGGTATTTGAAACAGTCAGAGATGCCATAGGAGAGGAAGCTGAGAGAAACACACCAGTTATTGTTATGCAAATATAAACACAGTTATGAACACAGTCATAATTGCCTCTAAACTACAATAAATAATGGCAGCATGATGGCAGCGGAGTCGAAAAGAAGCAGCATCATTGTTTTGTGTCGCTGCATTATCATTAAATAAAGTGAGGCATCTTTGTTTGTCCTATTAGAAACATCTTTTTACGCTACATACTCACAAATAGTGCTGCACTTAATCTTAAAAATAATTCCCCAGGAGTGTTTTTTTCCCCCCAAGCTGCACATAATATCCCACTGGTATTATTGTCAATATAACTATAAGAGCTATTCTTGGAAAATTCAAAAGCGATGTCTTGCCCATTGAGGCGTAACAGTAACAGAGTGTTCCTTCAAAGATTTTGCAAACAAATCAGGTAGGAGGGTCCTTCACTTGGCAGGCGAGGATGCTTAAAGCTGCAGGTTAATGATCCCTGAGTATAAAGTCTGCTCTGTTCCACGGATCAACTTCAGGTGACATTGGCTGACCTTGCATGTTTGACATGATTAATGGCCATTGTATTATATTTTTCTAATCCAAGTTGATTGCATTCGCTCTTCTCAGGGATGACATTACGGGAGCTTTGGGGTGTATCATTGGTGTGTTCAACATCCACTCCACCTGTTTCTGACAACCAGCGAGCTGCTCTACAAAAGTAGTGGAACAATACCCTCTTGTGTCGACCGATGCAGCTGCAGGCTCTACAATCCAGCATCTCAGCACGGGAATGTTTTCTACATAGTATGTTTATCTATAATTCCTCGGGGTCTAAATCACAAGTTTCATAATACGATATAATAATATTATTATATTATGTTGATTCTTTGGACAACAATATGATATATTAAGTGCCACGATTTTGATTTGATTCAATTCAGAGGCCTGCAATCGATATGAGATGATATCATATGCCCATTTAACACAATAAGCTAGATTTATATCAACTCAAAAAGAACTAAAATATGATTGGACCACTTTATTACTGGGCTCATCCAGACATTTAAATGAAAAACAACCTATTAGTTTTAGTAAAAAGTATAATAATAGATCTCCTGTTTGCTATGAAAGTGTCACATTTCTCATGTTTAAGTGCAAATGTTTGTTTTTTTATCAGTTAAGAATTTCAAAATAAGGGTGTATGTAAGGGTGATGATGACATGTAACACATTGCATCGATATATATATTGGATCGTTGATCATTAAAAGCGATATATCAATCTAAATCGATGTATCATTACACCCCTAATAATTCCTATAATATTTGTATTGCTGCATTTCTTCAAGCACATAGTATGAAACGCATGGTGCGTAAATATGTTAAACATATGGTTTGATTTATGATATATTTAGATTTTATTGCCAAAAGATATTGAATCACATTACTCATGTTTAGAGAAAAGTTGGGGCAGTTAAAACTATAATCTTCTGAAAAAGTACAAAAGAAATACAAAAAATGCTGCAGCCACAATTTGGCTTCATGAAGTCTGAAAAAAAGTTGGTGAAAACTTTCTGCTTCTATTCTCAGAGAAGCCATGTGAACTGGACTAAATTAGGATTTCGATTTGGTGAAATGTAGTCTCATCTTTTTTTAATAAAGGTGCAGTGCAGCATCATTACAACGTTTGCAAAACAGCTTTTTGCAGCATTTTCCAAAAAAGGAACTGGAAAGAGGATGTACATTTTGTGATGTAGATTTTATATTTCCTCTTTAGAGCTGCAACGATTAATTGATTAGTTGTCAACTATTAAATTAATCACCAACTATTTTGATAATCAATTAATCAGTTTGAGTAATCTTTTAGGGAAAAAGTCAAAATTCTCTGATTCCAGTTTCTTAAATGTGAATTTTTTCTGGTTTCTTTCATCCTCTATGACAGTAAACTGAATATCTTTGAGTTGTGGACAAAACAAGACATTTGAGGACGTCATCTTGAGCTTTGGGAAACACTGATCGACAATTTCAGACATTTCATACACCAACCAACTAATCGATAATTCTAAAATAATTAGAAAATAATAAACAGATTAATAGACAATGAAAGTAATTGTTAGTTGCAGTCCAATTCTTCTTTATACTTGGCAGGGCTCCGAGGGTCCTATTACAGGTCACATATAGAAGGCAGGATAGCCCACGGACAGCTCGACAATTTATCACATTTTCACGTTAACCTGAAAACAAGTTTAGTTGATTCATCTTTTAATCATGGCTGTACCTGCACCATTGTTGTGTGAGAGTATGCACTGAAATGTGAGTGTCACATGTCTACATTGTACATGTAAATTAAAGAACCCTGAAGAGCAAAAAGTTAAACTTTGCATGCTGAAATGAAAACTGTAGTGACCAATGTGCTACGACTTAAATATGTCGATTGAAATTCTTTATTGGATTATGTATATTGGCAAATTTTCTCTCGACGACAAAATTACTCACATCAAACAAAGTTAAAAAAATGATGAAACCACCAGCTGATCAAAAATAAATGAATAAATTAAAAATAATAAATTACTTTTTAAACAAAGCAAGGGTCTGCTACATACAGTATATACTGACGCTGTATAGAATTTAACAAATATGCATAAGCAAATAGCTTCTTTCAGATGAACCCTTGTGTCTTCAAAATGCCAAATTCAGTAAAAACAGTCTTGTAAACAAAGTCTTCAATCAGACTCTAACTAGTTTCGAGGTGGTTTGATATCCATAAATATAAAACATAGAGGATAATACAATTTTTAAATAAAAATGTAATCAAGAATTTCATCAAATATTAGAATTATTAAGTTTTTGTATAACAGCAATGATACGGTAAAATGATATGACAGATAAGGAGTAAAAGAGAGACAGAAAGGCCAAATGAATTCAATCATTGATACAATATTCTTTAACATACAAAGTTAAACTTGAGAAGGTTATGACCTGGTTGTCGACTGGAGCTCTGCAGTGAGCGAGCTATTTATTTGTTTATTCTACGACCTGGTTGTCCTAATGACCCAGTTACTGGTTCATATATTTTCAGCATATTGTGTTCAGTTATCAGTGATGGAAAGTGTCAGACACATACCCTTATCAGTTCTCCGTCCAACAAACATTTGATAGATAGCTGGGCTGGAAAAGTGATAAGGAGATGTGCTCGACAACAAATAACCTGAACAGCATTTTGTAATAAAGTAATAATGAAAAAACATAAACTGACCTTTACAAAGGTCATAGAAGAAAATAAAAACACATCTTAAAAAGTCTCACTCAGTCTTCATATTATTACCACAAAAAGGTCGTCCAAAACGTTTATGAAAGTTTCTTTTTTGGTCCACAATATAACGCTGTTGAACACAAATGTCCTCAGAGGAAGCAGAACGCTGCATCACTTCATCATCAGAACCAAAACGCCATCCAGCTGCAGTCTCCGTCCTCTCCTATTAACACAAGCTCAGAGTCCGTTTAGCATTCATCTGCATCCAACAGGCCGAGTAACTTTGAGGACACGTCCCATGAGCAGTTTTATGTCACTCTGGCTCCACCTCATCCCTCTTGCTGTCCTGTCTCTTACTGGTCGAAAATGAGTACCGAGATTATCTTTTCACTCTCTGATCTGTGCTTTGTCAAGTCATTGTGGTGCAAAGGGACTGACTCCGTGCCAGGAAAGGATGATAATAGTAATAACTGACATGCATTATTACCATGATTGTCTGATGTATTTGTATTTATGTACCTGTCTGCAGACAATAACATACTATATTGGAAACAAATTCCACCAACCTTGTTCGTGTGGCTGATAAACAATCTAATCTAATCTAATCTAACTTCAGTAGACTTTTCAAAAACAGTGTTACAACGTGCTTTGCAGTAAAACACAGATGAAACAGTAAAGAAAAGGATAAAGCAGTTAAAGTAACAAATTGTTAAGAATAATTAAAAGTCAAATAAAGTCCAAATCGTAAAAAAAAAAATATATTTTAGTTTAGTTTTGACTTTTCAATTTCATTTTAGTTTCAGACTGTACTAGTTTTAGTTTAGTTTCAGTTTTTCAGAAAGGTTTAGTTTCAGTTTTTTATATTTAGTTTTAGTTTGTTTTTGTTACGGCTAGGAATAATGTCTCATACCGCTACATTTACATACAAAATACATAGTTTGAGAACTGTGTAAGAATGGATATAATGTATGATTTTTAATCTTCACGCTTCTTTAATGAAGCGATTTCGGCACGGCGCCCAAGTTCGTTCAGTTTCTGTGGTTCTGTGGTCACGAGAGTTGACGGAAATTTATGCTGTCTCCTTTTATCAGTAGTGATAAAATAGCTAAAAAAAACTAAAACTGAAATCAATTTATGTTCATTTTTATTTTATTTTCATTATTTTTGTACCCAGGCAATATTGTTTCAGTTTAGTTTTATTTTTTTCTTAAAAGGATATCGTTTTCATTTAGTTTCAGTTTACTACAAATATTTTTCACTGCTTATTTTTCGTCTTAGTTTCAGTTTTAGTTTACTACGATAACCCTGATCACTGTGACTATGACAATTGTCTCTTTAAAGTTTGGTGGTCACCTTTCATTGCAACAGTCTTTTAAATGAGAATCAAACAGAGATGGCTTCACATCAATGACACCCTCTGACCCCTCTGCCTGTTATCTATAGTCACTCCTAGCCATGCAGTTGGCAGAGGAAGGACAGCAGACGTCTCTGTGTGCTTTGGTGCCGGTTATCTCTGCCTAGTTCCTCCCCTCGGTGTGAAAAGTCCCGTGCAAATTAAACACGGCTGGCTCGCTTTCTGATCCAGTTCCGGATTTCTTCTCCACACCAGCCGCCAACAGCAGTCACACGGATGAGGGGAGATCTGCCAAGCATCTCCTCTGCAGTGCTCTGCTCTCCTCTGGGATTAGCTGCACTGCATTCCCACCATCAGCAGCACCGGGGCCATCACACACACACACACACACACACACACACACACACACACACACACACACACACACACACACACATACACATGCACACACACACACAATTCAGTGTAGGCAGGAGCGGGGTCGTCTATACAAACACACATAAATTCCTTTTCTTTCTCTTCTCTGTCTTTCTGTCTCCCACAGACTCACATCAGTCTGGTTTTACCTTTTCTCCTCTCTCACTACACATACAGACACACACACACACAATTCTGAATCAGAGTGATGCCGTAGGTTGACAAAAGTTTTTAAACGTTGAGGTTTTGTTGCGTCCTCCCTCGCCACACTGACAGGACAGAGACCCTCTCCCCTCCTCTCACCCGCCCGGGGGACAATGAATCAGATTGTATGAACAAGAGGTCAGAGCAGACATCATCACATATCGCTGGAAGGCTGCAGCATTGCAATGCGAAGCAAAATCTTCCATTTCTGGAGTCAAACTACACACAGCCACTGCTGAACTCAGAACTATGATAACTGATACTGAAATAACAGAATTGCATTCATTTGTAGCCATAATGGATACTGCATGATCATTAATCTCTGCATAAATGTTATTAGAACCTGTATGTTTTTAGTCTTAACCTGACCTGTCAGATGGTTTGTTATATAGGGCCATCTGGCAGGTGATTGGATGAACCATCTGTCAATCAAACTAACGAAAGCGAAACTAACTGAGGGCGAAAACATCACCGAACTTTACACGTTCGGTGCGAGCCCCCGGGAAACACAGCCGGTTGTTGATGTCAATTTTCATAGTGGCCGAACGGCGGTACTACAACTTCTGTGTCCGTCACGTGATGCCATTGGGCCCAAAAATACTTTTTCCCATAGACTTACATTGGGAAATAAACGTCTGTAACTCAGCGGATAATTTTTTTTTTAGGTGAATCAACTCCCCTGTACAAACACTTGAATAGCTCTTATTTAAATCATTAGCTCCTAAAAGTTGTAAAATGCACTAATAGCTGAATTCAGAGTTATTTCCCTTCCTCCGTTCATGTGAATGAGCCCCAGACCGAGGCTGGAGCGAGAGCTGGGAGGCGGAGTTAGCAAGCCGTGATGAAACTGTGACAGTTGTGGCCCCGTGGCCGAGCCATGTGATCGAGCGGACGCTACTGCGTCTCTAACCCTAACCCTAACCCAGTGGATGCGGAAGATCCGGGTACTTTTCCACTCTGAAGTCGAGCCATTTTGACTTCATGCGACACTGAGCAACTCTCATAGGAATGAACGGGGCCCCGCCTCCAACGCTGTATCCAGTTCTCTTTATATATCCATGGTTCAGTGCTGTACTTTGCTCTTCTTTCAATGAAGAAATACTCTCCAGTTCTGATATAACTGATACTGTTGCAACATCTACGGTAACCTCTTTAGAATCCGCCATCGTTGTTTAGAACGAACAGTCGCTATATGGTCTCACAGGATCTCACACACCCAAACCATGCCCGACACAAACGCATTACTTGAAGCCGGCCAAGATGGATTTTCATATGACATTTGATCCCGCGATTCTCGTGTGATCTCGTGACATCGCGAGAATCCAGCTGCTGTGCAAGGTTAATTCTGACCATGACATTTATCAAAAGCAAAGGCCAGAAGCTTCCTGATTCCACATTTGGTGAAATAAATTAGCTCCACATCCAACCACTACCACCCATCACTATTTATCTTCCCTGTCTCTACCTCAGCCAGTCTAAAGAGGTCGCATCCCAACGGAGGGCGCCTGAAGTGACCTTGGAGCCCCGCTGTGTCCTCCTGGGTCATGATTGCCGGTTGTTAAATACCGATAGATGATTAGCCTAAGACAGAGGGGGATTTCCACTGCGCTATTTTGTATGCAAACAAAAGAGGCACTCAGTTTAGTGGAGGCTTGATTAGGCTTTTCCTGGGGAGACCAGGTAATTCCCACTAATGACGCCCTGAGAGAGAGCAGGGGCAGCCTGGGGATTGGCTGGCTGCAGCATGATGCAGGCATGCATGGTGAAAACAAGCTCGCTTTCAACATTCACACGGACACAGCTGATCAACGTGGCAATGTACGATTAAAAGTGCCAGCCTCGTGATGCAAGAAAACAAGCAGCATAGTGTTGTGTACATGAACATATCTGTGAACAGTCCTGCAGCATTGCTTAACGCTCCAAAATACAGTACAGTGCACGTCAGTGGCTCAAATTAATCTCCAGCAGAGGGCACCATGGATGCTTTCTATTTATAGTAGTTGACTAAGATTTCTAAAGGGGATTAGAGGCTTCCTGAGGATGCCTTGCTCTGTTTTCAGGGAAAAAGGCCTATTTTCTCTGACTGAGAAGAATGTGCGGCAGCCATTTATCGTTTCCTCAGCATTAAGCAACAGTGATAATTGTTTTAATATCATCACTGTGGATGGATTTATGCTTTTTGTGACATAACACGATAGCAGCAGTATTCTGATTTGATCTTTTTATGGGCTGGATGCTATTAAATGCATTTGTTTCTGATGATACTGCAGTGTTTGTTTACTCGTAGTTGAATGTGCCATGCAAGGCACTGGCATCTAATACACATATCTCACATCTCTGAGAAGACTTTTGCCTAAACCATTTTTGGCAGCACTAAACTTGACTCAGTTGCTATGGACACCGATGATGTTTTCTTTTTTCTACCTTTCTTTTTTTTTCTCTATCTGTGTCCATGACAACAAAATGGCTGTTACAGGAAATGGTATGCACTTTAAGATGCCAGGAAGAGAGAGAGAGAGAGAGAAGGGGGGTGATGTCTTCATTAGTTATGGCAAGTTAACATATAGGTGAGGAATACTCATATATTTGATAATTATACTGTTGCTTGTTTTTGTCATTTTACAAGCGTTTGATACTGATCCGGGAGACAGATGATGGTCAAATCAGAAACAAACATACAGATATGTGCAGTGATAAAGTGGCTCGTCACACAGTGAGTGGATCTCAACCGAAGCCTGAAGGCAGATAGAAGTGGGAGTGGGGGGATGGTGGGATATCCCTGATGACGGTCCATTGCTCTTCTCTCTTTTGTTTGTTTGTAACGGGTCACTAATGAAGATAAAAACATTGAGTTATTAATCTAAATGTAATGTTGTAATTGTTCACCACCTTTGTAGAAAATAAAAGTGCTGTCACGTCCAAAAAAAAAACCACTTCAATTATAATCTAATTGTTATCTTTTCTTAATGAACATTAGTTAGACTTCATTTTGATCCCCCTTTTTAGCATTTATAAGCAGTGTGTTAAAATGTTTATTAATGTATTTGTCAACAATATATCTGAACTGAATGCTTGATAATATATTTGTAATCATGAGTTGTGAACGCAACAGTTTTAAACATGCCTGTTAATGATTTGTAGATATGTAAACAAAGTTAAGACAGGCTTTATGCATTGTAAGGATTCGCTCATGTGTTATCAGTCTTTGTTAAATACTCGATTCTGATTGGTCAATCACGGCGTTCTACGGTCTGTTATTTCTTTATAGCCGACCTCTGCCATGTATAACTGACTGCTGCTATGGGCGCAGATCTGATGTCGGTCCCGCTTTTGTGTCAAATTATTGATTTCTAAAGTAAGTAGCCGTGTAATAACCGGGATAATGTACAGCTAGCGGGTCATTGTTGCTTCGCGTTGGGGTGCCGCATCGCCCTGTCGGGGTTTATTTCACAACAATGACCGGCTCGCTGTACATTATCCCTTACATAATATATAACTACAGCTTTATTATACTCTCTTGTAACTATTCACTAACTGCTTATCAAACAGCCATGGAAACTTGAAAGGAGGAGTAAAATTGTTGACAAAAACAACTTGTTTATAATTTTGAAGCAGTGTATAAACACTTAATAAATAGTTTAAAACAGGTAATAATGTAAGAAAATGTAAGGACAGTGTTTATTAATGTTTATTAATATTATGTAGCAATTCTAACTCCCCCTATGAAACATCCATAACTTAGTTAGTTGATAGACAGACACTTAATAACATAACATAATTATATATAACGCTGTTGTTTTGCGTTGGTAACACATTTATAAACAGTTTTAACATGTGAATAACTTATATATATGTGTGTATAAACGGTAGTTGCTTTATACTATACTTAAAAAATAATAGGGTCACTTTTAAAGTGTTTAATACCTGCCATGAAGCATCCATAACTGATGATCATTTATTACCTGTTAATCCACATGTACAAATCATTCACAGGGCCGTTTAAACTGTTTACGTTACATCCATAAAGATATATTTATATGAATGAATACAAATATTTTATCAAGTATACATTAGCTATTCATAAAGCAGTTATGGGTGCTTTACTGTGGGGAGAATCATAGTTGTTGACCTAGAAACACTAGAAATGTCCTTATATCTGCTTACAACTACATTACAGTGTGTTATAAACCATTTATCAATTGTTAAGATCCTGCTTATTACTGCTAAATGAAAGGTTAAAATAAAGTATCAGCCATACTAATAGTAATTGCTCCTTTTGCATGACCACTAGATGGCAGCGTCCAGTCAACCATCAGCCGGTTTGGGGCCGTGTGGCCACCAGGCTCATTAATAGCACATGATGAGGCTGCACTTCTTGAGAGAAGCAAACGCAGGCTACTAGATGAATATTTAAGAGGGATAAAGGAAACAAACTGAGTAGCAACAAATTCAACACAAGTGGACATCCAAGGTCATCGTGAAATAAGAAAACCACCCCCGAGGCTCTCGGCTCAGCAGCCGCAGCAGCTTTTATATTCATCATGGATTCAATTATAGATGGTTTTAAGGTGTGTTATGAATGTTGTTCATTATAACAGCATCTCATCTTCAAAGGAAATGTCATTGCCAGTTTGTTGTGACCTCCTTCATGGTGTATGTATTTTCAATTATCTCCCAAGGTTTTCAGTTGATCACACTTCAAAGTTGTTTTTGGACATGCTGGGAAATACTGTAAGTAGTGATCAGAGCATGTAATGATACATAATATATGTTAAAATCATTATAAAGAAGAATGGCATTACAGCTGTGCATTTATCCAACTCCACATTTATCAAGTAAGCTGTTAGGACTTTTTAAAAAGGACTTTCTTAATACAAATAATAATAAAAAATGGAGGCCACTCAGGAGAAAGACATGTTAAGAGCACCAAAGGTCAATAAATTAATCATACAGCATCTGATATGAAATGCGCTGTAACAGTAGAGCAGAATTGCTGTGTTCGGTTCTTTTAATTCTAATAAAACATTTCATTTATTTGTGCTGAGCAAATGAAACATTCCTGCAGTGTCACATTTACTGTTAAAGCTGCTAAATGTGAGACTGGGAGCGTTTTACATGGCGACGGCTGATGACTGAGTCGCCGACTCGTATCTAACGGTGCTAACCGTGCTAAACGTGAAAACAATGGCAACACTGCTGACAGAGCTGAGAGTGTTTACCTGAGGGGGAACAGGACGGTGAGTACAACAACAGCGCCATTGGTCCGGATGGATGTCAGCTGTAACTGCCGTATGAGAGCAGTGCAGAGCGGCGGATGTGAGCTAGCCAGTGGGGGGCACGCTCACGTGAACTAAAGGCCCTGACACACCAAGATGTCAGTCGGCTGTTGGACAGTTAGGGGTCGTCGGAGAGCATCTGTCAGCCTAGTTTTCGCGATGTGTCCCGCCATCGTCGCTCGTTTTTTTTGGCTGATTTAGCATGTCTGCGCCCGTCGGTGAGAGAAATCACTCTGATTGGCTGTTCAGCTTAAACGAATCAGCGCTTGAGAAGAGAATCGGAAGTGAGGAAAGCAAGCCAACGAGTAAAGTCAAGAGGAAAAACACAGACTTCTCATTTTTCATCTTCATCTCATCTGATCATTCCAACACACAGATATTTTCACAACGACACGGCCATCTGGAATGAAGCTAAGTGGTGAGTGAGAGTGGTGTGAAAATGGTCGACAGCACTGCTTTGTTTCATGTACGTATCATAACAATCTGCCGTCCGCGGCCCTCCAGTTTCTCTTTTTGAATGACGAATACAGACTGCTGTCGCCTGCTGGTGTGGAGAGTTATTTCCTCTCACGCAGGCGCAGAACGTACGTGGTAGTCAGCTGTCTGCTGTAGTCTTTGCGGTGTCTTCGAGTGCAACTTTAGGGCCAAGACAAAGGCGACGTGAGGCGACTCAACGCCGCTAGTTCTTTGATGTCGGGTTGTCATAGCCTGGCTATGTCAACAAAGCATGGAGAAACTTGAATTAAAACACACACAGAGGGAGAGCGACTTAATTCTCTGCTCAGGTAGACATTACGACAAATTCACATCAGAGCAGCAGCGAAGTGCGGCCTGCGGCGAGCTGCCGTGTAATGTCTATGAAAAGCTATGGTGGCCGCTCTCGAGCTCAGCGAGCTGTGGCTGTTTGATTCTGCGGCGCGGTGCAGCCAAACAAAAGTTGGGAACCGTTTAACTTTTAGCGGCGAAGTGTGGCCAGAGAGGACCCACAGACAATTAGTAAAGAGATCCTGTGACTCCTGTGACATGTTGACCTATACCTACCTACACATGAACACACCTTACGACTGCAGAAAAATTAAATTATTGCAGCGAGTCGTACTTCACCGCTGCCTGGTGTGAATTCAGCGTTACTCCTCTATATCTTTACATAGCAAATAGTTGTTTGCTGCTATATTAATGCTCTGGATATCATATAGAGCACCTTTAATACTGCCTTCTTTACTGGCTTCAGATAAACAAGGCTGCCCTGTTAAACTGACTTTACTGAGTAAATGATTGTAGATTATATTGCACACATGATTTTGACTGTCAAAGTACGGGAACACCTGTGAAAAGGTTATAAAATAATGGCATCATATAACCAGAACACAACATGCACATTATGAGCTATACCTTGTACATCAAACAGTGCTGGCTCTGAGGCAGCCAGGAAATGAGAAATGCGGGCAAACAGATAATTATGCCACTTTGTTCCTGGGTGTGAGCTCGATTTGGGATGATTGTTTCACTTTAATGATCATTTCCAGATGACAGATTGACGACAGCGGAGGGTTAATTTCTTGGTAGTTGTGACAAAAACGCATTAAAAGTGAAGGTGGGGGAAAAAACGCACAGAGAAATGCATTTCCACAAAATACTGCAGTAAAAAAGGGAGAGAAAAGGGGGTATTAAAGATCACAACCTCAAATATCAACTCTGCACAGTGTTGCCAAGTCTTGTTGCTATGGAGATTGCATCCTACTGCAGGTGTGAGTAACGACAGAGGAAGTCAACTGTGCTTCCCTCTCTGTGTCTCTTTCTGCTCCTCTGTATCTTACATGGTCCTCACTGCATGTGTGAGCGCATGTGAGTGTTTCCGCCTCAGACTACATCCTAATAAACAGCCTTGAAGATTAACCTTGAGCTACGTGTAAATATGCTTACACGTTGTTAAACTTTCTATGATCTCTATGTGTTCATTAAAGACACCAGCAGATCACAATTAAAGACTTCATTGTCCTCAACTCATGACATTCTTCTCCACCATTGTGTCGGGGAGGTCTCTGAAAAGGCGACAATGGAGGACCTCTGAACTGTGCAAATGTAATTAGCCCTCAGGCGGGGTGTGCACAGTGTAGGCTGAAATAAATAGATGCATGCGTCCAAATACTGCTAGGGAGATCTCCAGTGAACCGAGATGGCACTGCTTTGCGTCAACGCTGTTGGAAGATATCCAGTCTGAAAAGCCAAAAAAGATCTGACCTGGCAAGATGTGATACGACTCCTTTCAAAATTGTTTTCATAATACGCTGTGGCACTTGTTTTTAGGATGTGTGTCTAACAAAATAATATTTAAAAATCACTAAATCATAGACTATTTCTTTCTTTGTTTACAGTACAGTGACAGTCTTTATCACTTTATCTCTTCTCCTGTTCAAGTGATCAATGCCAAAGCCTCAGATTAATCGCTTTTAGTCGATGGACAGAAAATTCATCAGCATCTTTGATAATCCATTAATCGTTTGTCATATTTCACACACAACAAAAAACATTTACTCAGTTGTGAGGATTTGCTGCTTTTCTGCGTCTAAAAAAAACAAAAACATGATATATTTGGCTTTTTAACTGTTTGTCGGACGATCGAAGACATCACTTTGAGCTCTGGGAAATTGTGACGGGCATTTTCCACCATTTTCATAGAACAAATGATTAATCAATTGACCAGAAATAATACTAAAAAAAGTGAAATTAATTAGAGCTGCAACTAATTATTATTTTCAGTGTAGATTAATCTGTTGATTATGTTCTTGATTAAACGATTAGTTGGTCTATAAAATGGTGAAAAATGTCAATCTGTGTTTCTAAAAGTCCAAGAAGACGTCCTCAAATGTCTTGTTTTGTCCACAACTCAAAGATAATTTACTGTCATGGAGGAGTAAAGAAACCAGAAAATATTCACATTTAAGAAGCTGGAGTCAGGGAATTTTTACTTTTTTTGTTCTTGAAAAAATTACTCAAACCGATTGATCGATTAGCAAAATAGTTTGCGATTAATTTAATAGTTGACAACTGATAGATTAATCGTTGCAGCTCTAAAATTAATCAATATAGTTGCCGCCCCACAACAAGTTGCTCAAGATAGCCTGTCGTTTGAGTAATCTTACAGCTATGATGCACAAAAATGTTAAATTTAAATGGAAATTGTATTTTTTTTCTCCACAAGAATTACACCCTCACATTGACTTGTCCAATTCTATCAGATTTGGAGCCGTTGTTATGCACTGCAGGCGGCTGCTGCGTGGCTTCCTTGTGGCTTTGTGGCTTTGAGTCTAACCGAGGCAGACTGAGAGAGGCTTATTAATCCCAGGGCTGCAGCTTCACTCTGAAGGCCACAATCAGGAGAAAAAAAAAAAAATTCACTCACTGTGTGACATAAATAGACTTCTAATGTTGATCATCTAAATATACAGGATGAAGTGCCGACGTTAAGATCCAGCGTACTTGAACCAGCATTGTTATTAATAGGGGCTGACATTTTCACAGTTCATGGCTCAATCATTCTGTGCAAGCCTTGGTGAGCCTGCACATTTGTATTACGATGCATAAAAGCTCACCCAAGTGTCCAAATTTGTTCATAACTGCATTTTGAAGTACAGATAAAAGCTAAAGATAACCGTCTGCAGTGAGAGAGCACAAGGAGGTTTCTACTTCCACGATTACTGCTGCAAGCGCAACAAGAAGGTAACGCAGACGAAGACGAGGAAGGGGCAAAAGAATGATACATTTACAGTATTTCATCGTTATCATCATGATAAAACCTTTGTTTTGTCACGTTTCTTGAATGTGGCCCACAAAAAAAAACCTGACAAATGAATGAGAAATTGATTACCAAATGATCTGTATCTCATTAGCAGCAGACTCGAAAGGGCAGCAGTTTGATAAACAAATATCAATCAGAGATGGCAAGCCGATGATTGTGGCAGGTACAATTTTAACTCGGTGGATCTTGGTGTGAGAAGGTCGTTACTATTGTGCTGCTTGACCAATCACAACCGTCTGTAACCGACACACTCCACAGGAAGAACCCTCCAGCAAAATGGATTTACATGTAGTGACAAAAAGCATACATACATACTGACATACATCTGATGGAAGGATAAGGTTGCCGTCAATATTTTACTTGTTGTGAACAAATCCCATGAAAAGACCGGAAACGATGCATTGGTCCGTCTCTCAAAAGCTTTCCAACTTCCCCGACCTGCAGGGCTCTCTCAGCCCTAAGCCCTTTATATTTGACTGAAGACATAAAATTTAAAAACTGGTTACAACTATACAGTTTCATTTATAAAAAAGGGCACAGTAGTTTCCAAAAAACAGCTAGTTTTTAGCTAACGTTGCTCAAACTGCAGGAAATAGTGTATTCGTATAGGGGACTATTTCAAGATGTCTATTAATACCATAAACTGTATATAAGAAGCGGATGTTGTCACCGTGACGTCACCCATTGGTTGGTGGACTATGGTTTTGAAACCTCAAGTTCGCCATTTTGGCCGCCGCCATCTTGGTATCTTGGAACCAGAAGTGACACGAGAGCACAGAGTTAAGTGAAACGCTGAACAAGACATTTTAAGGTTACCAAAAAGGTTATAATTAACTTTCATGAACTGAAAACACACTGCGAAAGAGTTAAAGTTGTGAGACGAAAAAACACGGACGACTCCCAGACCGGACAACGCCGTGGTAGCAACCTGTCAATCACAAGACGGCCACGCCCTAAATCATCCCCTGGTTTATGGTCTATTTGAATCTAAATGGGACCATAATTTACTAAATGAACATCATGCTGTATTGAAGAAGACTTGAAACTAGCGATTGGGACCATAAACTCATGTTTACAATGTTTCCTGAAGGAATAAATCAAGTGAGAAGTAGACTCATTTTCTCATAGACTTCTATACAATCAGGCAACCAGAGGAGTCGCCCTCTGCTGGCTATTAGAAAGAATACAAGTTTAAGGCACTTCGGCATTGGCTTCATTTTTCAGACCGGGAAGTTACCCCTTGATCAACACACATTCAGTGCTCTAGTGAGTATTTACGGCAGCATGACAGTGTATGTGAGATTTACTCAAAATGAACTACACTTCCAATGATCATCATAATGAAGGAACAACATGGCCACCCATTGTAACAGTGTGGCTCACTGATGTGTTTGTAATAGTTTTTGGACAACAATAGATATCTGTGGCACAGAGGAATAGGATGCATCATGCTTTTACTACACAGACAACACATTTTATTACGTTTTCAGGATCAATTCATTGGTTTTGGTCCTTTCACAGGATGACAATAACAAAAAAAATATAGAATACCTCTGGCATTGTCCTTTAAATCTGCGCTGTCACCCAGACAAGAAAAAGCCCAATCCACCGAAGAAGCCTGAAGATGGGTTCATGCTGGGTGGGGCGATGGTGTTGAAGGAGCTGTTGATACTACACTGCAACAGCTGAGATAATAGCGTTTTTATTTTGAGCACTCGTCAACAGTGGTATAACCTTGCCCGGCCCTGGTGAGCACTGGGCTGTAGTGTAAGCGATGGCACTCTGCCAGGATCTGACCATTAAGGCTCATTAGTCCCTATTGATAGCCCTGATGATAGGCACTCTGAAAGGAGCCAGCCAAGGAAAAGGTCAGCGTATGGATCTTAATTTGACCTCACTAACCCGTCGCTGATTGGCAGCATCTGTCATCCTTAGATTTAATTTAACAGTGATTGAGTGCTGCGGAGACCATATTGGCAATAACCCCCGCGGGCCGCCTCATCGCAACCTGTTCCTCCAGATGAAATCTGTGCCTGCCACCCGTTATGGCACAACTGTCTCCTGTGCCCATTTCATTTAGGCAGTGAATACAGTCAGACTGGCGCTAGGGCCATGCACCTGCAGTGGCGATATCTGTTTGTTTCTCATATTAATCTTCCACTTGCAGTTACAGTCATTCAAACACCCAAATCCAAGAATATAGCAGAGATTTAGAAACTAAAATTCATAATGTGTGGTACTTTATCAGGTCAACGTTTTGGTCTCTGGCGTTTTACTTTCAGTTAAACAGGTTTGTGTAATTCCCACTATTGTTTGTGGATGCAGTTGTGTCAACCATAAGCCATTTCCTCATTTTCAATAGAACTAGACGTCTACAGCCATGCTAGCAGCTCTGTATAACATTTTGTGCTAATCCATCCAGTATGTTAAGTACGACGGAGTATTAGTATTAATTTAACGTGTTATTTTAGAGGGGAAATAAAGCAGCGTGCCGCCTGTGTAAAAATGAAGAACATGGAGCCTCTTCTGAAGTTTTACTTGAGTATAGATTTCACACAAAAAAAAACTTATGGCACATCAGCATTACATTATCATCAGCATCAGGACCTTGAAAAGATTGTGCAAGAAACTGTGTTTATTCCGAAGAAAGAACCATACAGACCTGGGGGAAACTGCCTCTTTTGTGGAGGAAGAAATTACTTTAAAGTTATGACTTTATTCTTGTAATATTACAACTTTTTTCTTGAAATAGTATGAATTTATTCTCATTAAATTAAAAAAAGATTCTCGTAATATTATGACTTTATTATTGAAATCTCCGATTTTTTTCCCCCTCAATGTGGCCCTAATACTCCGTCGTAGTTAAGATATTTCACTCAATAAGTGAAAACTTTGACCTGCTAGTGCCGCTAGAGGAAAAGACAAAACTAGACAAAACTCAAGACAATTAAACAAAATGATCGACAATGAATAAAACAAGCTGTGGACACAACAGCGCCTGAAACTTCTTTTAGAATCAACGGTAGAATAAAACAGCACCAAAGCAGACAACGTGGACATACAGTATAAACAATATAAACTCCACAGCGACTGCAGCCACTAACACACATATTACAGCAAAGGAGAGACTGTACGGTTTTTTACATGCTCACCAGGTGCACTACATCTGTCATATAGATAGATGCAACATTTGTCATGACACTGAGGTCAAGCGAGTTTGACCTTTGACCTCTAATGCTGCAATGGGGCAAATTCTGAATGCCACTGCAAATGCCCCGGCCCGTGAACGCAAATATTTGAAACGTATCATTTCTGGAGAGTCACCTCTCTGGACATGAAGCTCTGACCTCCTGAGGCCGCGGACGCACCAGCAGCTTCTTCTCTACTGCAACTGCTGAGTTGATCTCCTTTCTACTGTTCCATTCTCACACAGTTCATTGGGACTTTTCATGTGACTTAAGTAAAATTACTGATTTGAAAAAATACTCAAAAAAGTAGGCTACAAAAAAATGACTTTGTTACAGTAACAAGAATAAATGTAATCTGTTACTTCCATCTACGTCATTAGAATTCATCCTCTAGAGACTTTGAATATCTGTAGCAAATTTCACGACAATCCATCAAATAGCTGTCAGGATATTTTCACTTTGAATAGTCGACCTCATGGTGGTGCTGGAGGAAAGTCAGGGGGGATCACCAGGATTCATCCTCTGGGGACCACGATGAAGTAATGAGACAGCTGTACATTGTTAATGCCACAGGAAGTATGAAATGAAAGACATCATCTACCATTTTCAGTCTCTGCTCTAGCCAGCGAGCAGAGAGAAGACGTGACGGGGAATGGATGTGTAAAATAAGAGAAGATGCTTCGAGGAGAAAGGGACTGATTATGTAATGGAGGGACTTGTTTACGTGTCCCCTCTGAGTTCATGTTAGCTGAAGGAAGACACCCTGCCTCTGCGGCTCTTCTTGGGCTCTGCCACATTGCATTAATGTCTTTATTCATAGTGACTGGTAATTGACCTACTTTGAGGCGAGCGTTTGTGTCTCATGTAGAATTGTACAGTAAGGAAAAGAGATAGAAACGGCTGTCTGAAGTGAAAGTGCAAACACAAATATAGGAATGAAAAATGTCAGAGGGAAACAAGTTCTGAACCTGTGGAGAACCACAGCTGCATGGTTCATACTGCATTGACTAAAGAACAGTAAAGTGTGTCCATTTGGGAAGATTGTGTCTAGTTTTAACTATTACTTGGCTTTATAAATTCTTCAATTCACAGAATTGTATCACTGTGTATGTATGTTGTGTTGTTTTTGAGTAGAATAATCTTTATAGCTATTCATAATTTCTTTGAATACAGCCACCCGGGCGACAAAAACAAATGATAGGCCAATATTGTTTAAATATCTTCTAAACATCCTCAGCCTTTACAGTGCAATTGCAAGCACTGGCGCTACCTCCTGATTGGCTGACGATTACATTTCACCCATCCATATGTTTTGTTTTACAAAGGTGCAGTGTGTAGGATTTGGCAACTTCTAGTGGTGTGGTTGCAGATTGCAACCAACTGAGTACCCCTGCGGTCACTCCTCCATTTCCAAGACTACAGTAACCTGAGCGACTGAGTGCAAAACCGTGGTAACGCCGTTCACCTCGCTCAGAGGCCATTCTTACCATAATAACACTACTTTAGGAGCAATGGAAGTCAAGCGGCGGCTGATGGTATCACAGTTTTGCATTCTGTGACCTACGCTACTGCAGTTTCACAAGCGTGTCGGAGAACTACGGTGGACTTCGGATATGTAATAATGTGAAAGGCTCTCTCTGGAGCCAGTGATTGGTTTGTCCATTCTGGGCTACTGTAGAAACATGGCAGACTCGGTGAAGAGGACCCGCTCCCTATGTAGATATGAAGGGCTCATTCTAAGCTGATCTGTTTCTGCTAATAGATCCCCTGAAATGTTACACACTGTTCCTTTAATGTTTTTCGCAGAAATGCATACAATTTTGTAATGATTACCTAAAAAAAAAGTAAAAGAAAAAGTTGTATAAGGAAGTGAAAGTTAATGTTTTTGTATTACGGTTATTAAGGTTATAAACATTCTCAAAAAGTCCCTTTTTAAAACGTTCGTGGTTAGAGGAGCTGAGAAGTTGAGAAAGACCACGTGGAAGGACGTCGGCCGTTTCACCTCCTAGACAGACCTTCCTCTCAGGCTGTTCACATCCTGTGTCCGTCACTGGCCGACACATACATGGCCAAACACCTCACATTACCTATCTACTTTCCTGTTTGTTTACGGGATACAACACAGCCTGGGAGGAGGCACTACCTGCAAGACTCAGAATATCAAAAAATGTGGATAAGGCTTCAAAAACTATGAGAAGGCAACAAGACAGAAAACCCTGTGGCTCTGCAGGAGAAGGTATGGAAGATTAATATCACATCCAGATAACCTCTGGCAGGTCAAGGTCAACCCTACGAAATTCAGCATGCTCACACAACATTTAAGGTTTCACTAGTTTGGCACCATACTACATTTATTTTAGCGACAGTATTTCAAACTGTGCAGAGGAGCTGAAGTACATTCTCCCTCATCACGATCATTCTCAAGCATATCAAGATTGAATTTTTCAAGGGACACGCACCTTGCAGAAAACACAGTTAAGCTGACTGTGACATGTGTGAAATTCAATTACAGACCTGCTGTGGATGCACTCTGTGTAACCCAGGGAGATTGGAGGAAGCGGCAGCCAGGTGGCGACCCTGTAGGCAGCAGCGAGCACAAATCACAATGGCCTGGGCCGCTGCCAAGAGCTGGGATTCTGCCATCACGCGGCCCACCAACACTCCAAGAGCAGCTCATGGTCACTCATCACAGACACTCTCCACGCGTCTCTCTCTCAGTGCACTCAGGTCAGCAGAAAGGGAATGCAATACACATTGTTGGCCACTTCGCTCTATAATTCATGTCCTGCTCCTAGAATAGAGTACTCGAACAGTACGCACAGTTTCATCGGTGGCTGCAAAAAATAGAATCATGCATGTGGAGTAAAAAGCTGAATCTTGTCAGATAGAATGGGGATCATGTTTATGTTCACGTTCTGTATCATTTTGTCACATGGATTGTCTGTATTGTAATTTTCTCTGACTTCTCTTCTCTAACTGTCTCTCTGCTCCACACAGCAGAGTGTGTGTGTACAAAGCTCCGCCCTCGGTGACACCGTAGACTGTATATAAGAAGTGGACGTAGTCACCGTGTCATCACCCATTGTTTTGTGGACTGCGGTTTTGAAGCCTCGAGTTCGTCATTATGGCCGTTACTATCTTGGTGTTTGGGCGTTGCCATGCTGTTTTTTTGCAACCAGAAATGACGCGAGAGGGTGGAGCTAAGTACAACCGAACGCTGATTAAGACATTTTCAGGCGACCAAAAAGGTTATAATTGACTTTCATGAACTGAAAACACACTGGGAAAGGGTTAAAGTTGTAAGGCGAAGAAACAGACAACACAGACCAGACAACGCCATGGTAGCAACCTGTCAATCACAAGGTAGCCACACCCTAAAGCATTCCCGGCTTTATGGTCTATTTGACTCTAAATGGGACCATAACTTACTAAATGAACATCATGCTGTATTGAAGACTTGAAACTAGTGATTGAGACCATAAACTCATGTTTACAATGTTTACTGAGGTAATAAATCAAGTGAGGAATAGGGTCATTTTCTCATAGACTTCTATACAATCAGACTTCTTTTTGCAACCAGAGGAGTCGCCCCCTGCTGGCTATTAGAAAGAATGCAAGTTTAAGGCACTTCCTTATTGGCCTGACTTTTCATGCCTAGAGGTTGACCACTGGGTGACACACAGCGATTAAAGGAGAGGAGAGAAAGAGAAGAAAGTAGAGAAACTAGCACAACAGTAAATGACAGCAAAACACAGTAAAGACTCACACTGAGCTGAAATGAAACCAAACTCACGATTATGTTCTGTCACTGCAGCGATGCAGAATCCTTCACGTCCGCTTTGCGATGCATCTTAAAATCGAGAAATTTCCACACCTCTATTGGTCATGCCTGTATGTAACCCACACCTGGGTATGTACACCTCGCTCTAGGTTCGGAATGAGCTAAGTTTTGAGTGCAATAACCTTAACCTTAAGCCTTAAAAGTTTCTACAGAGGGGGAACACTTAATTGCGAATGGTAAACTGCTCCAAAGCTTTGGGGCGGCTACTCAAATGTACGATCGTCCCTACCCCTTAGCCTTGATCGAGGGTCGCAGGCGCAGCTGGTCTGAGGATCTGGGAGATCTGGGGTTGGAAAGTGGGCAGAGGAGCTCAGATATGTACTGGGACACCAGGCTGTGTAATGTTTTAAAAACAAAAACATAGTGTTTAGGATATGATGTATATACAGTGACATGTGCTTGAATTTCACCATGTTGGTTCACTAAATAGTCTGGTGTCTCTACGTGGTCATCTCTGTACACAACCAGACATGAAATCAAAGTGGGATTGGCTGATGTGAGGGTAAACTGTAAATAAAATCTTTCTGGTCGGTGAAGGCTCACCCAGGCAGACATGAAATCTGCATGTGCGCAAGCCCAGACTTCCTACATGAGCCCAAGACTCAGCGGCCCCTGGGGATCCTGGAACATCTCTGTGCTGTTACACAACAAGCGACGGGAGTGTCAGCGGAACAACACATGGCCACAGTCAGCTCCGATAACAAGACGAAAAGCAGAGTGTTTGTCCTGAAAATGTAACTCGCTAAACACATGTGATTTGAAGGTTAGATATTGTGTGCCGTGGCCAGTAGTATCACTGTACTGCCCGTGCATTATGCAGCCAGTGTCTGGTGGGTCCAGTTTCTCCCACTCCCCCACTCATGAGCTGTGAGTGGCAGGCCGGCTAACCGGTCTTGACACGGGAGAATCAGCCTGAGTTGAGAGGGAGCAGCCGTGGGAGCAATGCCTGCCTGCCACATTGGAGACCGTCAGCGAGACATGTCAGCCTCCATTCCAGTTAAAGTCCCAAATCCGTGTTGTATACTGTACTGCAGCCCAGTTAGGCCTGTAAAACATAGAAACAAACTGAAAAATGAATACATTTCTGCAGCATGTTAATTTGATGGCAGTAAACACATGCATGTGATGTTTGCGCAGCCTCTAATTCAACCACAGGTGTTCTCCCCTCCAAGATTGTTGTCATTCATCAAAATTAACATTTATGCATTCAATCAATCAGCTCAAGGGGTGCTTGAGATGCCCAAGTGCTCCCAAAAGTGCCCTCTGGTTAGTTCAAGTGCCACTTTGATGCGACCTGAGGGTAACAATTAACCATAACCCTCTACTATGTTTCAAACAACGCCCTCTTTGTATAGCTAATTAAGCTTAAATGTTAATAAATGATATACTAATGCTTTATGGGTCAGCTATAAGTAATTAATAAGACTTTTGGGCTGATGTTTTTCCTCTTACACTCTGACACTTGCATTATCTTTGTAGCATCTTTAATTTAGGGCTGCAACTAATGATTATTTTCTCGATTAATCGATTATTTGTTCAGTCTATAAAATGTCAGAAAATGGGGAAAAATGTCAATTAGTGTTTCCCAAAGCCCAAGATGACGTCCTCAAATGTCTTGTTTTGTCCACAACATCAAAGATATTCAGTTTACGGTCATAGAGGTGTAAAGAAACCAGAAAATGTTTACGTTTACGAAGCTAGAATCAGAGAAATTTGTCTTTATTTTCTTAAAAAAATTACTCAAACCAATTAATCTATTACCAAAATAGTTGGCGATTAATTCAATAGTTGACAGCTAATCGATTAATCCTTGCAGCTCTACTTTAATTAATCAGGAAGATCCCTTCAGTTGACTGTTTGACCTTTGACCTTCTGGAAAAGGAGCTACAGTGCATCTGGACTAAAATGAATTTATTAACTAACTTATTATTAAGTTAACTGCCAACTTGAAAGATTATTGTAAAAAAATATATATATTTTTTTTACTTTTTAACTGTAGCCTTGTTAGTTTATTGGAAAATGAAAAAGTCATGACCCTTTATTAGGGACTTTTTTAACATTTGTAACTGCAGAATTGATGACTTAGTAAAGTTAGTCCCATTAACTTTTTATTAATGAGAGGAGAAAGAACAACAAAAGTCTTTTTTTGTTTTTAACTGAACTATGAAACATTAGTAAATGATTTATTAACCATTAGTTACAACTTATCAATCCTTTATAAAGGAGACGTATCGTTATAAAGTGGTGCCCCTAACCATGTGCTTGAATTTTCACCTGTGCCGCTTAGAGAGTCTGTGCACGCCACTGGCTGGAGGTTTTCCCATCATGCACTGGGCAGAAGGTATTGAAGCATCCCAGACAGGTCTCATATCTATAACAGAGTCTGGGATTCATCTTGGGAAGAGAAAAATCTTTATCATTCACATTGATCTATTAATTTTCTGTCCAACAATAGCACACATGATGGTCATTTGCATACATGGTTATTAAAATGGCTCCACACACGATTATTACAACCGAGAGAGCTGAGGCTGGAGCATCACTGGGAAGAAAGTTGTGTCGGCTCTGACTACTCCGCTTTTTGTCCCAACATTACTGCATTGCAGATTCCCCCCACCACCACATCTCTCTGGTTTTATTTAATTCCTCTCTCCGGATAATCCAGATTGTTTAACACAACATCATGCTCTAAAGGGATTTCAGATGTCTGTTTGTATGTTTGCTTACTCACTTTCAATCAAATAGGCTGTGACTGCCACAAACAGCCAACTTATTTGTTCCTACATGACAATGAGCATGAGGGAGCCTGGGTAAAATCCAGAAAGCTGTTTCTAAAAAAGGAAGGAGTAATTAGTAAATGTCATTTGAGAGGAGTATGGCGAATTAGAAGCCTGGTGGATCATGTAATTAGGACTGGAGCCTTTTCATAGGCGGCTCAGGGAAGGACGAGGACGCCGCGGCAGGCAGCATCCTCTGCTGAACACTGACAGCATGGAGAGCTGTTACAGAAAACACCATTTGACACACACACACACACACACACACACACACACACACTTGCACACTGACAGAACCACGTTACTGCACACATACACACACACACACACGCGGGCGCAGATCACAATGTCAACCAAGACAGACAGTGATGCATGACTGTTGTAGTTTTTTATTCTCTTGTTTGACATATCTGACCAGATGTCATGAATGTGAGAAACAACATGTGGATACATAACAAGTGCGGGCTTTTAGGGAGGATTTCATATGGGAAATCAATTTTAAAACAAATGTAATTTATGTAATATCTTGTGTTTTGTAACAATTTAAAACGGCAGTTCTGATCGTAAGTGCACTTTTGATTTTTTTTACTTTTTTAACTATTCCATTGTGGCAAAATACAATTCATACGTACAAATGACCAGGACAGTAAATACATTTCCTATTATCATGAATAAAATAAAGTGTCCAAAAAGTTTGTGAGTGTGGATTTCCACATTCCACATTTTTCATTTTTTAAAGGAACAGTGTGTAGCAATAAGGGGGATCTATTGGCAGTTTTCTTTAGTGTATAATCACCTCAAAATAAGAATCATCGTGTTTTCGTTACCTTAAAATGAGCTGTTTATACCTATATAGGGAGCAGGTCCTCTTCACGGAGCCAGCCGCCATGTCTCTACAGTAGCCCAGAACGGACAAACCAAACACTGGCTCTAGATAGGGCCATTCGCGTTTTCACGTTTTCGCGTCGGCCACCGTAGTTCTCCTTCACACTTGGCACACGGAAGAAGTTTAAGCTGGTTGCAATCTGCAACCACACCACTAGATGCTACCAAATCCTACACACTGTACCTTTAAGGTTTTAATTAGTGCTGAAACGATTAGTCAATTAATCAATCAGTCAAGTACTGAAAATTAATTTGGAGAATTGATTAACCATTTAAGTAATTTATCAAGCAAAATGTGGTGAATATTTGATGGTTCCTGCTTCTCAAATTGCTGCTTTAGTCTGTTTTATATAATAATAATAATAATAATAATAATAAGAAGAAGAAGAAGAAGAAGAAGAAGAAGAAGAAGAATATAATTGAGTGTCTTGGTTGGACAACACAAGCAATTTGAAAACATTACAGCTCAGCAATTTTCACACTTGCCTTGCATTTTATTTAATTAATTGGGAAAAAATAATCTACAGATTAATCGATGATAAAAATAATTGTATGTTTCAACTTTACCATTTAATCAGAATACAAAAACACATTTTGATTTAAATTGTTCATATTGATACACTGTCTTCAACGCAATAATTCAGTTTTCTATGGGGAAAATAATCTTCACGTTGGAGAAGTTAACAGCACAGATGTCAGCTTTTTTAAATACGCCGTTATCAGTCATTAATGACACTCATAAACAACACACACCCTCCCTCCTCAGTGAGATGTTTTCTCCAGCAGAGACGCTGAGCCTCAGCTTGATAGACGCGATGACATGCTGCTGATTCAGATCACTTTAAACACACACACATACACATTTAGTAAGCATTACTTTCAGACACATCATTTCACATTCACTGCTCTTTTTGGATTCAGTGATCCACAGAGCAGGATGGACTGAAAAGTCCCACATTAAGCACGACAACAGCACCGTTGTGTTGCACCTCGGCTCACACGGTGCAGACCAAAAATACCCACAGTGTTATCAGCCGCTCACATGTGTGTCTATGCAAATCTATTCAAAACTTGGCAGCATTTAAACATCAGTTTATTGGAAAACAAACACATGCAGCCAGGGTTTCACTGACCACCTGTATTATTATTATTGGTTTTAATGGTTAATATCTAACTAATTGAAGATAAAAAGGGCTTGTTGAGGAAGACGCTGCAGAGCCTGTCAGGGTTTATGGGAGAACAGATCAGAGAGAGCACAGATAACAATGGAGATGGAGTAATAAATAAATCTCCTCTCTGAGAAGTAGCCGGAGGACTGACAGCACCAGATTAGAGCCTGTGCCTTTTAAACAAATTGGGTGCTCAAAGAGGCATATTGGCTGTGTGCTCCAGCATGTTTTATAGTGCAGCTCCGTAACCACTGAGACACACAAGTCTGCCAGTTCAAACATGACATCATGGTGCAGTTCAAACAAGCTCACGCTGCAAATTCAGGTTTTTTTTATTATACCCCTTTTTAACTAATTGACCTATCAACTCACTGTAAACGTTGGATACAGTGTGCAGAGCCGAGGTTAACAGTATATTAAGGGAATGAGATGGAAAAATAAGGGTGATGAGATGTGAAAGTGTGTTTCTGTTTGGGGAATTATTCCATCTGGAAATAAAACCACGTGAAAAAAGAAGAAAAAAGAAATATATACTGTATTTATATTATTGTTTACGTGCAACTTTGAAATGTAAACACTCAGCATTATGGTTTTACCACATGTGTTGTAAAAGATAAACCATATATGTCTCTGAAAAACAGAGTTGTACACATGGGGAGTCACTACTATACATTAATATACAGTGTTTATTCACATCATAAAGGTGTCTTAAGTCTTAATTATTTATTTCTGTACTGTATAATATCTCTCAAAGACTTTCTTGCGGTGTACTCCGTGTATCCGATAGTAAAATGGATCCATGTTATGTACTCCAGAGTGTACTTCCTACCGTGAGATACCACAGAGCCAATATGTGACAGTAGTTTATCTTCTACTATCTACTTCCTGCCACTGACTGCAGCAGCAACAACTGATCTTAAACAGTCAGAACACATGTTAAAGGACCATGCTGCTGTTTTTTGCAAGTTTTAGCCTATTTATTACAAATCACATACAATATTATCCCCAAATCCCCTTTTAAAAACTCTATTATGGACAAACCTGGCTTTATCTGTCTGCTGCTTAACGTTGTCCCAAGCATGTTTTTGTTGTCTGGCTGCTGCCGTGTTGCTTTGCCTGTTTGTCCTACTGCTTGTACACTATACTCTTGATCTGTTGTTGTATTTCCAGATGCTGTTTGTCTGCTAGTGCCTAATACTTTTTACTAGTCTGCATATCTTTTATGTACTGCTTTCTGTTAAATCTAAAGCTTGTTGTGATTGTTTGTCTTTACTCCTTGCTACTCTTGTTCTGTTGCTGTATTGCCTGATACTGTCTGTTGATTGTGTGCCTGTCTGCATTTTGTCTGCATTTTCATTTATGTAATGCTTGTTGTCATGTGTAATGCTTGTCATGTATGCCAGTGCTGTCTTTTTAACTTCTTAATTGACTTGCCTTGTTAAATAAAGGTTAAATAAATAAGATAAAATATAGAACTTAACACTGCAACTAATCTTGTTTTTATTTTTCACAACTTCCATGCAACCATAGGCCCTTTTTGTAGAAGATGCGTTGACTTATCACAGCAGGAAAAGCACAAGTGTAACTAATAAAATGAATGATTTTGGTTTGGTCCTGGTATTGTGCATGTTGGCTCACCAACAGAGCCACTGTAAATGTTATTAGTAACACCGGTGTGAAAAGGACCAATTTGTTTTCATTCACGAGACCACAGTATGAAAATCAACTTGACGTTATTGGTAATCCATTTCAGTGAGTCTATTTTCATCTGTGTTATTGATGAGTGGCAATGCAGCATGATATACTGGTAGTTATAACGGAATTCAACCACATAAAAACTTAAAATATCATGCCATAGATTGTTGGCAGTAATGTAAATTATTTTAGATTTTTAGTTGGGGGGAAAAACGTAAAGTAAAGAAATGTTTTTTCTTGTTTTTGATTTTTATTGATATGTCACTTGGAAGTTCATTGTTGACCTTGAGATCTCTCTCTCTCTCATCTGCAACCGCTTATCCCGTTAGGGGTCGCGAGGGGGCTGGAGCCGATCCCAGCCGACATTGGGCGAAGGCGGGGTACACCCTGGACAGGTCGCCAGTCCATCGCAGGGCTGACACATAGAGACAGACAACCATTCACGCTCACATTCACACACCTATGGGCAACCTAACATGCATGTCTTTGGACTGTGGGAGGAAACCGGAGTACCCGGAGAAAACCCACGCTAACACAGGGAGAACATGCAAACTCCACACAGAAGGGCCCCAAGTCAGATTCGAACCTGCAACCCTCTAGCTGTGAGGCGCCAGTGCTAACCACTGCACCACCGTGCAGCCTTGAGATGTGCGACAAAATAATTTCAACCATTACTCACAGGTGGATGAAGACCATGAGATGCAGTTGAAAGCTCTGAAAGAGCCGGTAAGTGGATCCCATGGAGACAAACATTGTAGCATTTAAACTTTTTGTATTCAGATTTTTAAGTTGTGAACTAATATCATCCTTCAGGGGCTGAACAGCACCAAAAAAAGAGAGAAAAAGACTCCTCTAGGTCATAGAGCAACTTTTAGTGTTTTATATAACCACTTAAAAAACTCAAAATATCTACATTGATTTGCTTTGTCAAGAAGAATGTGTTGAATGATTAATGACAAAAAGAAAACAAGGTGAAAATGTGTTTATTCAGCAGCCTGTTAAATGGCTGTGATTTCAGTTAAAGTGGACATTTCTGATTATATGTATATATGTTTTTGTATGTGTATATACTGTGTATACAGTATATATATGTATATATAAATAGATTTTATTTTATTTTATTGTTTTAAATTGTATTTCTTTTACTT
>CAKAOI010046832.1:65384-81568 GCA_916701655.1 Sebastiscus albofasciatus
AGATTGTTGGCAGTAATGTAAATTATTTTAGATTTTTAGTTGGGGGGAAAAACGTAAAGTAAAGAAATGTTTTTTCTTGTTTTTGATTTTTATTGATATGTCACTTGGAAGTTCATTGTTGACCTTGAGATGTGCGACAAAATAATTTCAACCATTACTCACAGGTGGATGAAGACCATGAGATGCAGTTGAAAGCTCTGAAAGAGCCGGTAAGTGGATCCCATGGAGACAAACATTGTAGCATTTAAACTTTTTGTATTCAGATTTTTAAGTTGTGAACTAATATCGTCCTTCAGGGGCTGAACAGCACCAAATAAAGAGAGAAAAAGACTCCTCTAGGTCATAGAGCAACTTTTAGTGTTTTATATAACCACTTAAAAAACTCAAAATATGATTAATGATTAATGGCAAAAAGAAAACAAGGTGAAAATGTGTTTATTCAGCAGCCTGTTAAATGACTGTGATTTCAATTAAAGTGGACATTTCTGATTATATGTATATATGTTTTTGTATGTGTATATACTGTGTATACAGTATATATATGTATATATATAAATAGATTTTATTTTATTTTATTGTTTTAAATTGTATTTCTTTTACTTGTGTATATTATTTTTACTTATATATCTATTGTTTGTATATATGTTTTTTCCTGTATCTATACTGGCTTATCTTATATTAATATTAGGTTTATTAAATTTCTTTGTACTGAGAATGTTATTATTGGGGACGTTTGTGAATGTTTGTCAAAATGAAAAAAAAACAATAAATATAAAATTGAAAAAATGGGCATTTCTCTCCATTTCTCTCTTGTATCCCCAGCATTTAAACATAAAGTTTTTATATTCAGATTTTGAAGTTGTGAACTAATATTGTCCTCCAGGGGTTGAACAGCACCCCAAAAAAAAGAAGACTCCTCTAGGTCATAGAGCAACTTTTAGTGTTTTCTAAAAAACACTTAAAAAACTAAAAATAACCACATTGATTTGCTTTGTCAGGAAGAATGTGCTGAATGGTTAATCTGGATCAGGTCTGCTTAGTGTCCCCAGAGTCAGAACTAAACGTGCAGAAGCAGCGTTCAGTTTTTATGCACCAAATATCTGGAACAAGCTCCCAGAAAAACTGCAGGACCTCCAACTCTGAGGTCTTTTAAATCAAAGCTTCAAACTTTCCTGTTTGCTGCTGGTGCCTTTTATTAAACCAGATAATGATCTTATATACTGCACTAGAGCTTTTACTCGTGTGTGCTTTATTCTATTTTAGCTTCTATCCTAGCTTTTATTTTTAGCTTGTTTTTATTTTCTAATCTTTAATGTTTTTATAACTGTTTTAATTATGTCTTAATGTTCTTTTGCACTTTGTCACAATGTTCTTGAATGTTTATGTAAAGCACTTTGAATTGCTCTGTTGTTGAAATGTGCTCTACAAATAAAGCTGCCTTGCCTTTATGACAATCAGTGAAAAAAGAAAATAAGGTTGTTTATTCAGCAGCCTGTTAAATGGCTGTGATTTCAATTAAAGTGGACATTTCTCTCCATATTTCTCTCTTGTATCCCCGCAGAAGTATAGCTACACTGTTAAGAATTTCCCAGTCAAATACCAGTAAAGAACTGGCAGCAGGGTTGCTTTTATGTTACTGTAAAAATTAACATTATTATACTGTCGCTGAATTTTACAGCTTTGTACTGTTAATGAAAAATATAGTTTGAACAACTTTTTTATTAATTTCACTGTATTTAACGGTTAATTTACTGTATAAAGATACATTATATAGCTGTTTTTCACCTTTCTTTTACATGATCTTGCTGTTTTAATGCACTATTTAGGTTGTATCTTTTACATACATTTTAATAAACATAATTTTTTGCCTAGATGAATAGACTTAGCAGGTTACAGACATAGGAATAGTCACACTAAATACAATTAAAGGCACTTGTTAGGAAAACTTACTGTTTTTTAAGAATGCATTAGTTAAAAAACAGCCTATGAGTGTAATTTAACAGGTTTTCTTTTGTATTAACAGTAAAGCACTGTTTTTTTTAGCAATAACAGGTTAATACTGTTGAAATCCTGCTGTAAATTAACAAGCAAGTGTTTACAGTGTAGCTATACTTGACACTGGAGGGGCTTGAGAGTGAAACATCTTGTTGAAAACGTCCCTGTCCAAGGTCCTGAAATCTGCTTTCCCAAGCAATGCGTCATGTGACTTCACCCAGCTCTGCCTAGCTCAGCACCAACACCAAGCACCAAGCCTCTACTGCTTTCTGGAGATTTCATGTGAGAGAAAAAGGACGAACCCAGAAACCCCCCTTTTTCCCTCTCATCTTGCGTTGTTTAGACTCTTTTTTTCCCACCTTTCTGTCTTTTTTATCGGATAATGTGGACCTCTAAAGCGTTGGGAGTATATGACAAAAGATTTTAAGGATGCTGGACTTGTGCTGCTCGTTTCCTTCCTCTTCTTCTTTGACTTAAATGCCAACGCAACGGTGAATGCAGTGGACGAGCCTGCTGCTGCTGCTGCTGCTGCTGCAGACAAGTCTTGTCTTTCTTTGATTTTGATTTTTTCTTCAGAAGGATGTAAAAAACGACAGTGCGCAAAAAGCTGAAGAAGAAGAAGAAGTCTCCTCGTCTCCTCCTCAAAATGCAGAAGGGAATACGACTTAATGATGGTCATGTCACCTACCTGGGGCTTTTGGCGAAAAAGGATGGTACGAGGCGAGGCTGCTTGAGCAAGAAGAGCTCAGATAACACGAAATGGCACACAAAGTGGTTCGCTTTGTTGCAAAATATGCTCTTTTATTTCGAGAACGAGTCCAGCTCTCGACCCTCGGGATTATACCTGTTGGAGGGATGCATATGCGACAGGGCGCCTTCACCAAAACCTTCACAGTCAGCCAAGGAGGGCTTGGAAAAGCAGGTATGGAGAGCACACACACACACACACACACACACACACGCAGCCTCTCTCTCTGCACCCTCTCTCTCTGTGCTTTATTGTTTTTCAGGCTTCGTGTTAAACATTTTCCTGCAAAACGCCTGCATGTGAACTATTTTAGTCTCTAGTTTCTTATGCGTATTTTCATCCAATCGCATGATGACCTCAAATCCATGCGCAGCAGAATAATAGCACGAGGTTCCAGATTGCTGTATTGCACGTTATGTAATCCATGCATGGCATTAATGATGAGGTAACAATATTAACACCTAATGATATTACAGCAGCCCTGGCACTGGGCTATGCAGTGTTTTTCTGCTTTAGGTTGCAGCAAAGCTTGAGGAGCTTGATCCTTTTTTTTTTGTTGTTTTATTGGTGCTGGGAGAGTTTTCAGTGGTGCATGAAAATGCAAATGGATGTCTGTTCTTATCAGGGTGATGCATTTGCATCTTGGTTGGGTCACATATTTTGCTTTTGACTCTCAGTCATCATCTTTTTTTTTTTTTTGACGTTTTAGGGCGGAGAGTGATATACCTAATGCTCCCTCCAATAAAACATGCAAAAAAAAAAAAAAAAAAAAAGTTGTTGCCTCAAGGTTTCCATCTTGTGGTGAAATGATGGAATTACAGCTGGAAAGCTGAAGACACAGCAGGGTGCCAGTGATCAGTCAGCTCTGATCTAGATGACCTGAATGAAGTCTGGACTTTTTTTGACTTTGCATTATAGATGGAAATTGTTTTACTGCTTCTTATTAGTGGTATCTTTAATGAAGACTATCACACGGTGTTTTAACATGTAGCAGGATATCTGCAAATGAAGTATCCACTCCATCTTAAAAGATCTCCTCTGGCATGCTTCTTAACTCAGCAAAACATGAGCAGCAGAAAGGTTGTTGACATTGTTGTTGTTGAATAAACAAGTAGAGGAACATAATGCTTCGCTGCCACTGGGCTCTGCTCTCTCCAGGCTCTGTGCCTGACTCTGTCGGCAGGGCTGCAGTCCAAAGTGAGTCCATGAGGCTCTTCCTGTGAACAGCTGCCTTTGTGCTGACAAAGCAGAATGCAACACACTGGCTAATGTTGCTGCTCTCACAGTTTGCTTTAATGCCACACACACAAAAAAAAAAAACCTCCATGAAAGGATTTGGGTTGTTTTTTATTTTCATCAGCAGTGCAGTTTTCCTCATAAATGTGAATTTGAACACGCTGAGAAAAGCCTGATCAATAGATGGACTGGATTTATGATCAACTCGAGAGACGCTTTGTGTTCTGTGAATCCTGTTTGCAGAGAGTGAAAGCAGCCGAGAGGTGCACAAACAATGAATGTGACTGAAGAGTTGCCTCTCATTGTAAACAAAACAAACATCCTTTTACAAGGATAAATAAGAGTAAAGAAGATATCACCTCTCTATCTCCCATCCCCACCTGGATTCTGTGCAAACGTTTTAACAATCCACCATAATCCCTACATTATATTTATCCTCAAATGCAGTTAGTGTGAAAATGATAATGCGTTTGAGCCCGAGGTTTCTATGGCAACCCTTATTTGCATCCTAAAGAATGATGCAGTTGGAAGAGGCGGGGTAACGGAGAGAGAGAGAGGAGAGGAGAGAAGTAGTGTGTGTCGCATCTCTCCTATTAATGTGAGCGCTATCTGGGCTAAATTTGTTCCTTGCAGTACTTCGGAGGGGTCAGCGTCCATTTATAGAAAACACAGCTCGCTCACACTGGGGGAACAGCAGCACTTCGACAAATAATGCAAGAAGCTACGGGAGCAAGAGGTGGTTGATTTGGTGCACTGTAAATCAAAAGATCTGACTAATATGCACCAGTGAAGTATGATTGTGTCGGTGTGGAGAAGGCTGACATCCAAACTAAAGCCCCTCATTAAAATGAAAGAGGATACAACACGTATAGATCTCCAGGGCATAAACTACTGTATAGATCGCATTATGTGATTCAGGAAAGTCCTTTTACACTATTGCTGCAGTAAAACTGAGCTGTTTGCCAATCAGAATCAATTATACAAGACAAAAGAATTATGTCTAGTTAATTATTTATCCACAGCACAGCAAGACTGACAAGTGAGAGTTGCCCCCATAACAAAAGATCATAGATTTAAGAGTAAATAATACCCAAGGATCTACAGCATATGATCAATGCCGTATCAATCTCATATATCTCTGTTAAGATCAGTAATGATTTTTAAAAGGTGCATGACTCAGCCGTAAACATAAAGCAGGAAGCAGACAGTGTGCTTAACATCGCCTCACACCAGACACTCACCGCGCTCTCACAGAGATCATGAGGGAAAACTACAACAACATGCATGCCTCTCTGCCAGAAATAGATTTTTCTTTGACGGTAGGATGAATACCTAATGAATGTGAAGATGGAAGAGCAGTCAACCATGAATAATGATCAGTCGCAGGTTGATAGGCGCCTGTTGAACATCTGCAGGCCAAAGATTAGAGTCTGGTCTCCCTCAGCACGCCTGGAACAGTCCACAGGAAAGATGACATTTCACTTATGGGAGTTGTGGTATCGTTTTATCATTGCTCAACTTTCTAGTTAAGATTTATTTATTTGCACAATTATTTGGATAATTCCCCCTATTTCAACAAATTTAAAAAATGGCATTATTACTCATCAAAAGCAAAATAAAACAATAAAACACAAAAAATATCTATATATACAAAAACTAAGCAAGCCTAAATAGTACTAAAATAAAAGAAAACTGAGAAAAACAAACCCAAGAACTACATTTAAGAACATCCAGAGAGAGCAGACCTGATCATGCCCTGTATCTCGCAATGTTAACAAAAGTGAAAAATAATTTGTGTAGGATTCGGATCTGCTCCAAAATGTATTGGGTTCTTCCTCGGCTCATGCTTCACCCTTCAGCTAAGTTTCATGAAAATCAGGCCAGTAGCTTTTCCATAATCCGTAATAAATGCTGACAAACAGATAAACCAAACTAAACCGAAAACATAACCTCCTTGCGGGAGGTAATTAAAGGAAAATTGCATTTAAGTGATGTATTATTCCTTCCTATGAGAAAATTATTTTTCACTATTTGTAAGATATAAGCTATTTTTAGCAGCCGCTTGGACACTTTCTTGGATAAAACTTACCCAAACGTACCCACTTTGCAAACATATCTATATTTGATGTAAAGGCAATGTTTGCTCTTTTTATATTTATCCAAATAATTACACCATTGTGTAATTTAACCAGTGACAACAGAAGTGTTGAGTCCTATAGAAATAGCAAAACAAGGTTTTGTATAAAACCTTTTCTTAAAGCTTCAGTAGGCAGAAAGTTTTTGGCATCATTTGGCAAAAATCCCATAATAACCTTTCAGCATATTGTAATTCAAGTGCTCTGAGAGAAAACTAGACTTCCGCACCTCCTCATGGCTCTGTTTACAGGCTTTAAAACATCTAGCCTGTGAGACTTTAGCCAATCACAGGTCATTTCAGAGAGAGAGCGTTCCTATTGGCTGTTCATTCAACTGAGGCAACTGTCAATCACTCGCGAACTCCGATCAAATGGTCAAACTAGGCAGCGCTGATCAAATATGAATCAATATTCTGTCACTGTAATGCCTATTTCTTGCCTCAAATGTTTTCAGAAACATCTTGTAGTGTACTGTTTAGCTGTAAAATGAGAAAGTTTGTGACACAGCAGCCATGTTGAGATCAGATGAGGAAATACCAAGCACCGCCCACCAGCTGAATAGTACACTACAAGATGTTTCTGAAAACATTTGAAGCGAGAAATAGGCATTACAGTAACAGAATATTGATTCATATTTAATCAGCGCTGCATAGTTTAAAAGGAGTTTGTGAGTGATTGACAGCTGCTCAGAGACGGCAGGCTCCAGCTCGGCTCTGATTGGTTGTTTTATTAGGAGCACCGGAGGACACAGAGGCACATGTTTTTTTTTTTCAAATGCTCTACTGTCAGGATATAGTGTTTTATAAAAAAAACCTTTTTTTAATCATATTTGATCCAATTCTTCGCACTGCAGCTTTAATTATTATCAGCAAAATGTTACAGTATTTATTAGCAAATGTAAAATAAGCAGAATGGCTCCTTATATGAGGAAATAATATAGATGTTTTACAATTTGAATACCCCAAATGTGACCCTACTAGTGACCCATGCTTAATCTGTGAAACCTTAGTAAATGACTTAATAAATAGAATAATTAAAAATGCTCATAATAATAATAATAATAACAATAATAATAATAATAATAATAATAATAGGCCTAATTTAGACCTTATTTTCAGTTGAGCTTCAGTTGCTAGGAAACAGATATCGCTCAGTTATGTAATTGGCCGTGGCTCCATCCTCCATGTCTTATGGCATTTCCTCCTGGGAACCAGAGACATCCCAGGAACCGAGCTGGGGGAGGCTTCCCTCACTGTGCTCCATCAATTGCACTGGTGGGCGAGGAAGATGTGGCTTCCCCAGGCCATGTGTGGTTTTAAATCACCCGCTTGATGTTGGCGGCAGCGAGGCAGTGGAACAAACACAGAGACAGAAGCGGTGGAGAAGCCTCAGTTAAGCCGCTATATAATAGATTTATCTAGAAGGTATGCAATAATGAATGCTCCTTTCTGTGTAGAACATAAAACATGTCAGGTTAATGATAGTCCTGTTGTTTCCTCCCCCTCCCCCTCTTGTTTGTTTCAGTACTATTTCACCGTCAGCTTCACCCATGAAAACCAAAAGGCGCTGGAGTTACGCACAGAAGATGTAAAGGACTGCGATGAATGGGTGGCGGCAATATCACACGCCAGGTAAAGGCACACATCAGTGAAATGTGCAGACACGGCAATTAGACGTTGAATTAGTCAGTGGAGGGTAAGTCATCTCTGACTGCTCGGTCTGTAGGGGATGTTGCCATGGTTTCATAAGCGGGGTTAAAATATGAGGAATGACAGAAAAATGCTTTGTTCACATGAAAAACCTGATTGCTTTGATGTGAGATGAAACTACACACACACTGATGTGAAATTCATTACTCAAGCTGCAACCGTGTGTGTGTGTGTGTGTGTTACAGTTACAGAAACTTGGCCAACGAGCATGAGACTCTCATGCAGAAGTATCTTCATCTGCTTCAGATTGTGGAGACGGAGAAAACAGTTGCTAAGCAACTTCGACAACAGATAGAAGATGGGGAAATAGAGATTGAAAGGCTTAAGTCAGAGGTAATACTCACTGTGATGCCTTTACGCTGTGGAGGAGGAGGGACGTAAACAAATACAAATACATTATTCGGATTTGAACAGATACGAACAGCGTACAAATTTTGCAGTGATATTCAATCCCCCTGTCCATCTTCTCAGAGTGATACCTCTAAACACACCTTGCTACAATCAGCTGAATTCACTCTTTACAGGGGTGTCAGGATCTCTGCAATAGGGGCCTACTATACCTAATATTAGGTTTTATCATCTATTCACATGGTAGATCACTGAAAGAAGGGAAAAAAGAACACAGCAGCAACCTCTAGCAACCACAGTAATTATGACAGGAGAAGAAGTGAAAGCCGGGCGCCGTAGTATAGACAGCATGAAACTCCATATGGGGTGGAGGTCGGGACGATGGATGGGAAACAAAACACGGGCATTTCACCTAGAAAGGCCAGGTTTTGCATCCCGTGCGAAACCAACAACGTGTTGAGTTTCACTTTCGAAACTTTTGTTATTGTAAGCCAAAACACAATGTTTTTCCTTAAACTTAAGAAGCCTTTTTGTTTGTGTTCAAAACATAACGTTTCATTCAGTCTTAACATGTTCGCTTTCACTTTTACAACATAGTAGGTGCAGTAGGCCCCTAATGACCCACACCTATGGTGCTTATAGTGACTGATAATGCTCATTTAATGGCCTGATAACAGTCAAATCAGGTGCTTTTTCTTGTGAAGATTTGCCCAAATGTAAACAAATAGGCTACAGGCTAAAAACACACATCATTGAGGTTCATCCTCAATTACTTCTCATCAGTCTTCATCAGATTTATTGAGCAGTTCAGGATGAAGCTTGACTGATGGTTTCATTTTTACCTCATGGTCCGATATTGAAGCTTGACATCTTGCCTTGAGCGACTTGAGCTGAAGTTAGGGACTCTCTCAAACGTGCAGGCTAATGGGCCGAGAAAGCCATTCAGATTTTTATCAATAGCTGTTTTATCGGAGATGCTTCAGATCAACTTTATTATCTCCCAATTATATAGAAAAATATAAAGAAAAATCATGCATTGTGGCTCTTGTTTTTTTCCCCCTCCCGTTCTGTTTCCACAAGGACTATTAATTTCCATCTGGACAATTGGCAATTAACAAACATAGCTTTTATTTAGACTCATTAAAAAATATTCAATGGATAAGATATTGTGTTATTTTGCATATTTTGTTCATATGAGAAGTATTAGTGGTAGTAGAATAACAATTCAACACCAGGGTATAGATCCAAATACACATATATTTGCAAGATAAACCGATACAGATAGTAGCCCTACTCAGGAGTATCTGTCTGAGCTATTTTAGACGTCTGATGGTGGACGTTTTACTGTTAAAATATTCAAGATGTTGTCCTCTCTGACAAAACCATAATAACCAACAGGATTTTCCATCTATAGACAAATGTGTGGCAGCCACACACAATATCAGTCAGACCTGCCGTAATTAGACGTCCTGAACTGGCACAATAATACTATATGATCACTTCTCCTTGAATCGCACACTCGTTCCTATCCAAAATGTGTCTGCGTCCCGTCCTCTCTCCTCATCCTGCCAGCACAACAAATACCAGCTGAACCAGTGGGGAAATGATGGATTATGCTGCTCATTATTGTTATGTTTGTCTCATATGTGTATAAAGTAGTGCGAGAGGACAAAAATGGAAACACTGCTCCGTCACAGAGAGAGAGACGTGTTCGGAGCCAACCACGCTCCACTTTGCATCTCCTCTCAGAAACAATGCCTCCAATAGGGCTGCGTCCCCGGCTGTATTCTTCAGATCAAATAGTCATTTTACTTTAATGTGCAAATGTGATGCTTGAAATCAAATTATGTGCTGAATATGCATGAACACGGCTTTATATTGCATCTCTTCTATGAAATGCAATGACAATTAACTCTCTCGTCTCGTCTACAAAGTAAATGGAGACACTTAGCTTCAAACAGTTCACGGGAGCTCCAGTCGGTCTTTTTTTTTTTTGGTCAGCAGCCTGTTTACCTCTCGTAAACATGCAGGACAGTTTGGTACATGTTGCATTTAAATGACCAATGTAAATAAATATTGAAGCAGAGGTACCAGCCAAGTGAATACAGCTAGTTTAGTCAGGCTAATGTCTCAGTGTTGACAGTGCTCACAGGTCCTGTCCTGTTGACTCAGTCGCTTTGTTTACATGCTGGTACAGTAAGTGAGAAGTGTGTGAGTGGGAATGATTGCTCTTTCTTGTGGCAGATCTCTGGGCTGCACAAAGACAACGAGAAGATTCACACCAGCCCTGCAGCCACCCCAACCGATGACGATTCAGAAATCAAGAAAATCAAAAAAGTAAAGATTTAAACCTGTCGCTACATTTTTAGAGTATCTTAAGGTCCTGCATGGAAACTGACTACACCCTTTAAAACCTCAGGTCCAGAGCTTCCTGCGAGGCTGGATCTGCAGGAGGAAGTGGAAGACAATCATCCAGGATTACATCCGCTCGCCACACGCGGAGAGCATGAGGAAGAGGAACCAGGTGGTGTTCAGCATGTTGGACTCGGAGGCCGAGTACGTCCAGCAGCTTCACATCCTGGTGAACAACTTCCTGAGGCCGCTGCGCATGGCAGCCAGCTCCAAGAAACCGCCCATCACCCACGATGATGTCAGCAGCATATTCCTCAACAGGTTGGATCCTCTCGTCCCACAGAGGTCTTACATTATTGCCTTACAAAATGTAATCATCTTAAAAGGTACCCTGTGGAGTTTTTTTTAACACTAGTAGCGCTATGGAGCAGGAAACTAGATTTTTTTTATACCTCGCGCACATAAGCAGTTCCACTGATCACCAATTGGTGGTAGTAATTGGTCAAGAAACGTAACCACGCACCAACAAAAGGCAAGAAAAGAGGAAGACTGCTAGCTAGCAAAATGGATGTAAAAAATGCAGATTTAAAAATACTTATCAAATCAGCTTCGCAAATGTTTTATGAGGAAGGAATTGCATTCAATACATATTACCGCAAGGATACATACAATGCGTTACTTGCAGGTCTACTCTTGCAGTAAGAAAAGCAACATTTAATGGTTAGTAATGTCTACCTGAGCAGAGAATGAAGTCACTCTCCCTCTGAGTGTGTTGTAGTCCGAGCTTCTCCTCACTTTGTTGATATAGTCGGGCTGGCCGTGCTTGCCTTTTAGTGTATTTCCGTGCACGTGAGCGTGCCCCACTGGCTAGCTCACAGCTGGCACTCTGCACTGCGCTTATACAGCTGTTACAGCTGCACCCAGGAGACCAGTGTTTGTGTCCTGTGGGAAATTAAAAGTGACCGGTGACTTATTTTGTCATGTAGTCCCGTGAGTCCCGTGATCGCTAGAGACGTTAGTCACTCAGTAGTCACATGAGTCTTACGTCAGTGAAGTTAACGTCAACCACGACCATTTCCTAAACCTAAATGAGTAAGTGGTTGTGTTGCCTAAACCTAACTTCTTGTCAGTGAAGTTAATGTCAACCAAACCTTAGAGGTCGGATACTTCCGCAATGGCGCCGTCGGTAGGGACAGCGTTATCAGCTGTAACCGGCGTATGAGAGCAGTGCAGAGCAGCGGCTGTGAGCTAACCAGTGGGGCACGCTCACATGCACAAACTTGCGGCGGTATTTGACGAGTTGGGAGTGACAATGTGTTGTGCAGAGGCACTGGAAATGCTCCCGATCTCGCATTCAGCACCTTTAAATGTTATAAGACTTAGTGACGTGTACTCTATTTCAACCTCAATATAAATTTCTCACTGACATTACACAAGATGTCAGGAAGCTGTATGCTGTCTTTTGTATCATCTAGACAGACCAAGATTATCTTATTTCAAGTTCAAGGCTCCAGATTTGAGTTTTGTGTACCTTCAGACAAATCTTTGCCGGACACACAGACAGTAAAATGAAGACAGCAATCTGCATGCACCCTCATTGGTCTATTCAAAATCCACCCACACACTCATCCAAGCATGTTCATGCTCAAAACCTGCACACCCATGCTCTCGTACACACTACCTGCCGGTGTCAGGGCTTTCCTTTACCACAACGTCTCTGGATGTTGGCAGAATTATGAACACAAACTCTGTATTTGTTTGAGAAGATAATAATTTTTTCTTTCTTTCTTTTTCAGTGAAACTATCATGTTTCTACATCAGATATTTTACCAGGGTCTAAAAGCCAGAATAGCGAGCTGGCCAACATTAGTGCTGGGTAAGAAACGTTTCATTTTCATAATGTGATCATCATTGTGAAGCTCGTTCTGAGTGTGAACTATGATTAGAAGAAGCCTTCAGTATTGTTATTGTCATTGTTACAGTATCTTGGTATTGATCTCTCTCTCTAGCCGACCTGTTTGACATCCTGCTGCCAATGCTGAACATCTACCAGGAGTTTGTGAGGAACCACCAGTACAGCCTGCAGATCCTGGCTCACTGCAAGCAGAACCGAGACTTTGACAAGCTGCTGAAGCAGTACGAGGCCAAGCCCGATTGCGAGGAGAGGACTCTGGAGACCTTCCTCACCTACCCCATGTTCCAGGTGAGCTCATTTGTCTCGCTGATATACACAAGAAATAAAGCCAGAGCCATTTGTTTGCTGCGGAGCTGCAGCCTGGAGCCAGATTTTGTCGTTAATTCTGAGCTCTCGCAGCCATTCTGGGCCAAGTTCTCCTCTCCATATAGAAATGTTACCCTTGGGCCGTATAATTCACCATCTTAGTACTAGCTGGCTATAGCTATGCCAATGAAACCCAGTTGTAGCTGTCGGTAAAGCAGTTGGCCGCTTTGTTTTCTGGTTATTCAAAGCTGGATGTCTTTTGGACATCTGTGAAGGCGAAATGCAAAACTTATAACAGGAATCTGCTATCGCTCCCAAAATGAAAGACAGGTCTTATTTGTCTACAAGTTTAATTCTTAGAATATTCTTGAATACTCTTTATATAGTGTACCTGTAATGTATATGGTCACTAGATTTATTACACAGCTTTTTCATTTCATGGCGTTCTACAGTCTGTTATTTCTTTATAGAAGACCATTTCTATGTATAACACACCGTTGCCATGGGTGCAGTTCCGATGTCGGACTCTGGAGGCCTTGTAATAAACAGGATAATGTACAGCTAGCGGGTCATTGTCGTGAAATAAACCCCGACAGGGCGATGCGGTGGACCCCAACGTGACCACATATACTTTGTCCTCCTCTCTTCTAATGCTTCTTGTCACTTTTAACTAAAAATTCATTTTAGTTCAATTTGCAACCCACACTCATGGTATTTTAATGTTTGTAAACATTGAAGTTATACAGTACATTAAGTTATGATCTGCTGTAAACATGTCTTACCCAGCGAATATCCTAAAATGGGACACATCTTAAGGCCCAGACACACCAAGCCGACATCAAAGAACTTGCGGCGATGAGAGCCGACTGTTGCGTCGCCTCACATCGCTGGTGTCTTGGCCGACAAGTTGCATTTGAGCACAGCGCAAAGACTACAGCCGAAGACCAGTTAGCACATATGTTCTGCGCCTGTATTAGAGGAAATAACTCTCCACACCAGCAGGCGGCAGCAGTCTGTATTCGTCATTCAAAAAGGGAACTCGGAAGACCAAGGACTGCGGATATACAAGCCGTTGTTTTGATACGTACATGAAACAAAGCGCCGTTTGCCGACCATTTTTAGACCACTCTCCCTCCCTACTTAGCTTCATTCCAGATGGCCATGTCCTTTGACCTGGGCAGACTAGAGCCGACGGTGCGGGACACGCCGAAAAAAAAACTAGGCCGACTGCCGGCTTGGTGTGTCAGTGACTTTAACCTCTATTCCACCACTATTAGAGTACCTTAAAGTTAATTTTCAGCTTTTATTTATTCCCTTCAAAGCATATCATAAACTTATTTCCCTAATTGCAATTAACTTGCAGTGCATAACCTTGAGTAGCACTGTTTTGGTCGTTCTATAAGGCTAAGTTGAAGATGAAAGATGAGCGCACAGGCTCTGGAGACTCCTGCCGCACAACTTAGTAACGTTTTTGTTGTAGTTACATACACAGTAGTGGATGTAATTTGGAATATGAATGGTAGTTCCAATGATTTTTGCCTAAAATACCACATAGGATAAATAATAATAATACTAATTTCCACTTTAACCAAAGCAATATTTTCCGTCATGTGTTCTGGCCTCCGTTCTGGCCATCGTGGCTCAGTCAGGACTTGGCTTCATAGACCCGCCTCCTTCCTGAGCACTCATTGGCTCTCTGAGCGATGTCCCATATTGTAGCATCGCTGATCGTGAACAGGAACAGCAGGCATTTGTCTGCTTTTGCTCAGAATATCCCTGTAGTGTTTTTCATGTCTATAAAAAGGCGGTTGTGTTTTTGGAGCTCAGTCTTTAATAACAGCTCCTTTCTGGCGAGACACGCAGTTTGCCGACAGTCCACTCTGCTGGGGCCTACTGCAGGCTGTGCTGTGTTGATAATAAATTTTGCTGATGAGTGTAGATTGTGCTCTCCACTGATCTACTTCTCATTAGTGTACGTGCACGTTTGGCACGTGTATATTCCTGTGTGTGCATCTTTGTGTTGTTGTTGTTGCTACATTTATGCATGCATGCAAGTGTTTATATTTGAGTCTGACTCCCTTGTTGATGTCCATTTTGTCTCTGTAGATTCCCCGCTACATTCTTACGCTCCACGAACTTCTGGCCCACACACCCCACGAACATGTAGAGAGAAACAGTCTGGACTACGCCAAATCTAAGCTGGAGGAGCTTTCCAGGTACTTTCACATGATAAAGTTGAAGTCAAGACTTGCATGGTTTCTCAAGAGTGACATCACTTTACACGACATAAAGGTTTGGTTTCAGACACAATAAAGACATGTTCTTCCACCAAAACTTGCCCTGCATTTATATACATTTACATAAATCTAATCTCATTAAACAAACTACCAGTATGATGAAACTGGTTATCCTGTTTTCTGTAATAATGGCGGTATAACAAAAAACATAAAACATTTTAAGTTGAATATTAGCTGTATATAGAAACATAGAGTCAATTATTAGTTTTTTACCTGTAAAAAAACATGCAGATATTGTAGTACTTTTTAAGCCCTGAGTAGTATCTGCAGTATGTAGCCTGATGGTACATGTCCACAGCCTCCGTCCTTTCCACACCTCCCATTCATCGTCTATGTAAGCAGCCGTGCAATGCATTCTGGTAGCGTGGCAGCACGATTGGAGAGACGGGGCGTCATGTTGGCCACTCCTCATTTGCATAAAGTTGAGGTCTAGGCTACTTTATGCAAATCACGGGCATCCGACACGACTCGCCGCCTCTGGAAATTCCAGACAAACTTTTAAACTAACCGGTTTGAAAGCTGGGAGCAGCAACCAACAAGGGGAAGCTTTCGTCCAATCAGGTGCTTAGTGTCTAGTGGCAGCCCATCAAGCGTCCAATGCTGGGGAAGCGAGGCGATCCCTCTCGATAAAAAACGCCCCTGTGGATATGTACCATGTGAACAAATAAATTATGACAAGCACTCGCATATTGCTGTAAATGCACACATAACTGAAGGTGTCCCAGGTAAATTTCTTAACTTTATTATATATTATTTATTTCATTAGAAATTTGGCATATGAACAGTCAGAGGACATTTTTTAGAGAGATTTTACTGAGTCAATCACACTGAAACTATAAAACAAACATGATAAAGTCATAAAATGAACATTTACAGTAAGATTTCTTGTGTTTCTTGAGTCATTTCTGTATCTCTATATTAAATGAGATTTTAAATGTCCTTTTTCCCCAGAATCATGCACGACGAAGTGAGCGAGACGGAGAACATCAGGAAAAATCTGGCAATAGAGCGCATGATCGTAGAGGGCTGCGAGATTCTCCTTGACACCAGCCAGACGTTTGTAAGACAAGGTAACGCCTGCCTTCAAGTGCTGCGCTTCAGATCCAAGCAAAGAAATCTCCATTTCCACAGAAAAGCAGAATC